>CAJQZJ010004765.1:3764450-3809313 GCA_907164525.1 Lophiomys imhausi
GATGGATGAATGGATGGATGAATGGATGGATGGATGGAAAAGGCATACGGATGGAGGAAAGATATATTAACCAGCCTCCACGTGCCCTTGCTGGGATGTTGCCTGTGTACTCTGAATAAACGGTGATGTGTGCAGAGGGAAGATGTTGAGAAAAGGCTCCGAGGTAGGGGTGTGGACACCTTCGAGGACATTCACTGTGGGGGACGGGAGACTGATGGGTCTTGGACGAGAGCAGGCAGGCACTCGAGAGCAGGCAGGCACTCCCAGCTTCTCGAGCAACTCTGAGATGCAGCACCAGGCAGGTCAGTTCATTTCTTACTGATGTCCTCACATGGTCTTGCCTCTCTCATGGGACTCAGTGCTTCAGCTGTGGCTGGTCTGATGACTCCCTCTCATCACAGCAAGTGGAGGAACAGCACAGGCACCATCAACCTCCACGCTATGTTCGGATCTTAGCTTTGGCATCTGCCCACCGCTGTGTGGCCTTGGATAACTGTCACCCTCTCTCCATTCTCAACCTCCAATCTGTCCTTGGGGAAAACCCCATAAGCAGTACCTTGCAAGGGTGCTGACTAAGTAAACCGGGCTCATGGGATGTTTAGCATAGTACTCAGCACACTGCTGGCACAAACTGGGCAGTAGTGGCTTTTTGTGACCAGTAGCCCTTCAGCTGTGTGGGGCAACATGGAGAAAAGAAAACAGATTGATGGAGAAGGTGGAGTTAGAAGTGACCACGGGAGCTGTGGAGATGGCTCAATGCATAAAGGTGCTTGCCAGGTAAACATGAGGTCCTGAGTTCAAGAGCATGTGCCTGTAAGTTAAGTGCTCATGAGCAAGGCGGGAGGTGGAGGCAGGAGAATTCCCGGAATCTTGCTGGCCAGCTAGCCTGGTGCACACAGCAGTGAAAAATAAGAGACTCTGTTTCAAATAAGGTAGAAGGGGACACTGACACAGAAGATAGTCAACTCATCTTTCACAGGAACATGTTTACACATACCAAGCACACACACACACACACACACACACACATGATTTAAAGTTTTTTAAAAGGGGAAAAATGCCCACACATAAGCACCAAAATCTTGACTGGGAACGGCGTGCTTGCAGGGAGCTGAGCTCAGGCTGTCTCATAAGCCTCAGCTGAGCCATGCTTTGTTTTTGTGTGTTGAAAGAGGCTGTCGAGCCCACATGTATCAGTTATCTACACTCACATATGCTTCCTAACAAACATGCCCTCCCCCACCCCACCACCACCACCAACACACACACATGGGGCTCTTTTCTCCATCTGAAACTGACTGACCTGGGATCTACCAGGGACAAGTGTCATGTGACCTGGGATCTACCAGGGACAAGTGCCATGTGATTGGGTTCACCCACAGACACAGGCTTCAGGTACTTTGCTTTCCTCCCATTTTTTTCCCTCTCTGTGAAGCGGGGACAGTTGTGGGACTTTTAGGGGTAGCAGGAGGCTGACAAACACTGCATGGGTGGAGTGCCTGGCTTTGGGAGCCTGCTGAATGCATGCAGAGTCACACCACTTAGTGACCATGTTGCATCCTAAGACCCGGTCCTCCTGGGTGGGCGGGCTCCAGGCTCTGGATTGAGATTCCCAGAAGGAAAGGGCTTTGTGTCCAGGTTGGACCCTGGGCGCCTGCTGACCATCTGCTGGGGGAGATTTCTGGTTAACAAGCCTGTAATCTTCACTGCGATCACAGCTCCCAGCCGCCCTCCCCGGGCTCTCCCAGCCTGTCTTGCTAAGCCCCAGCCACAGCTATGAATAGCTGAACACCTGACCCGCATTTCAATATGCCCGTGGTAGCCCAGGAGTGGGGGGGGGGGGGGCGCCAGCAACATTTGTTTATTCAAATTTTTCATGCAACAAACATGTAACGGACATACCAACTCAATGCCTAGCTGGACTCAGACATGGAGACATCTGGCTGCTGCTTCTGAACCTGGAGACCTTTCAGGACCCACTTGTGGTGACAGAGGGAACATTTGGACCAACTGGCAGTGAGGGATGGTGAGCTGGCTCAGCGCATAAAGACACTTGTGGCCAAACCTGAGGAGCTGAGTTCAATCCCTGAGCCCTATATAGAAGGGGAAGGAGAAAACTGACTCCAGTTTGTTTTCCTTACGTGAGGAGCCATGACCACACGGCTCCCAAGACTCTATCAAAAATCTCAGATGAAATTGGGTAGTGTCAAGTGGAGGGGAAGGGGGTCAGAGAAAGGTGAGTTCCTGAGAAGAAGCCCTGCTGGATACCTGAAGGGACAGAAGAGGCATTGCGAAGGGCACATGAAGTGCAGTCCCAGACCGATCCCACTTAAATTGCATTGCAGAGTCTATGACGCTCTGAAGCAAGGGAACAACAGGTTACTGTCCCCAGCAGGAAATTGACATTGTCTATAGGTGACTGAGAGAGACAGACCTAAGCCTCACTGTCCAAGGGTATGTGTATCAAGTGTTTATTTAGCACATGTAGCCGCTGGGAGCAGATGCACGGAACCACGCCCATCACCACCCTCCCCGCCCACCCCCCGCATTGCCCCGCCCCCAGCATTGCCCCCCTCCCCCAATCCAGGGCAGCACTTCACAGAGCCCGTAGGAAGGTGGCTCTAAGCACAGACTCCTCATCAAACCCAATTTCTAAAGCTGCCTCATCAGGTCTTGGAGAAACATCCCAAGTATCTCTAGGCCCCAGGTTTTCGTTTTTCAGCAGTCAGGAGGCAGAGGCAGGTGGATCTCTGTGAGTTCAAGGCCAGCATGGTCTACAAAGTGAGTCCAGGACAGTCAAGGATACACAGAGAAACCCTGTCTGGAAAAACCTTAAAAAAAAAAAAAGGAAGCTGGGCTAGTGTGCAAGGAGATGGAAAGATCTACTCTGGGGTGACCGTACCCAAATTCTTCCTGCAGACAGGCCAACTGACACAAAACTGGGGCAACTCTGGGGTTCCAGCAGAGTTCTGGAAGGCTGAGGCGATCGGACCTTGCTATAAATTCTCTTCCTGTCCTGGCCTGTATCAACCTTGCTCTGAGGTTTCCGTCCGTGCTCCCCAAATAAACCACCCTCCTAGAAGTTCTGTCCCAGGCTTTTGGGCCCAGGAAAACCTTCAGGATAATCCTGTAAGCATTTACAGATAACAAAGAGCTCTCTACCTGAGTCTACATAAGGCACAGAGGGGTTGGGGGAGTGGGGAGTGCAACACCTGCCTGGTTGACACTGTCCCAGCAACTGTCCCCTAATTGGAACTCCTGCCCAAGCAGAGGTGGGGATGACGGGAGGTCAGAGCTGGATTGAGCCTGGGTCACAAAGCCCCTCACCAGTAAGGACACACAACCTGTCCTTTGGGTGAGGCTATGGGACACGCAGGAACAAGAGAGGGTGGGGAAGGTAAGCAGGAAGCCAAAGGAGGCACCCATGACATTGGAAAGGGGAGGACTCCAAGCCACCCACACGCAGCCTGCTCGCTGGGTCTCAGGTGGCCGTCTGCTGGGGCCAGCCATACCCTCCACTTCAGACCCACTCCAGACATAATAGGGACATTGAGACCTGTCTTTCTGCAGCTGGGGCCCCCAGCCACCAAGACAGCCAGGCTGAGCCAAGGACTTCTGCAAAGGCAGACAGACAGAATGGGCCCTAAAGGTCGCATCCTGGAGGCCAGGGCAGGCTGTTAGGAGCAGTATCCGCCCACAGAGCTCTGAGTAGGAAGGAGAAATGCAGAGGGCCATTCTGCCCTTGCTTCTCGGTGACAGGTCTGTACCCATGAACCCTGCAGGTCACCCAGCTGGGCCTCCTCAGCAGCCCTGTGTATGGTTTTCTTTGTCAGTGTTCCCATTTTGCGAATGGCCCATGTTCCCTGACCACTGCATGTGTTGCAGGTAGCACCAAGCTACGTGCAGGACACTGGTAATCTGAGCATCTACTATGTGTAAGTGCTGTTTGACCTAGCAAATCTAAAGACTGACAGGTCCCCAGGGTCACTGTGGGTAGAGACCACAGACCATAACAGGCAAGTACATAGCTGGAGTGTGCAGGGCACTGATTAGGGATTAACCCCCGAAGAGGCAGAAACATAGAGAACCAGTGAGGTAGTTCAGAGGATTGAGCTTCTTGCCACCAAGCCCTTGACAACCCAAGTTTGACCCTCCAGGTCCCACATGGAGGAAAGAGAGAAGCAACTCCCTCAAGCTGTCCTCTGACCTCCACATACACGTGTGGCCTGCAGGTGTGTGAGCGCACATGTGCTCAAGTGCACAACAAACATTAATAATAACTAAATAAACAGGAAAGAGAAGCTTGGAGGGACATGCTGAAGAGATAGTAAGTGACCAGTGAGACCTCAGTCACCTCCTGGCTCTGAGGCCCTGTGGGCTGCAAACTGCAAAAACATAGAAAACGTACAGGTTGGGTGGCTGCAAGAGTCAGGTAAAGCTGGGCACACTGTAAGCCCGAGCCTCTCTCCACCCTAGCTCCTTCCTGTCCAGGAGCAGTCTTCTTCTGCGATTCATTCTACTGCCTTAGGTCCATTAAAAACCTCTTAAGAAGCCTGGCAGTGGTGGCTCACACCTTTAATCCCAGCACTCTGGAGGCAGAGACAGCAGATCTTTTGAGTTCAAGGCCAGCCAGGTCTACAGAGCAAGTTCCAGGACAGCCTGGTCTACACATAGAAACCCTGTCTAAAAATAAAACTCTTAAAGAAACTATGCACACACCTGCACTCGCGCACACACCCACCCACACGCACAAACACAAAACCTTCAGACCAAGTTCAAGGACTACTTCTCATTGGCTGGCTTAGGTCACGTGGTAGCCGCTGAAGCAGTCAGGGAGCTGGACTGGAGTGGATTTCTCCTCTGGTTGGAGAGAAGTGTGACCAGAAAACAGAGAACAGAGGGTAACAGGCACACAAAGGGGAAGATGCACAAGGGAGAGACTGTACCCGTGAAACCAGGTGGCTCATAAATACAACCTGGGTCAGAGTATGGCTGTGTAGTGAGTTTGAGACCAGCCTGAGCCACAAGTGTCTAAATAATAAATAAATTGGAAAATCAGGACTGGTGAGATAACAAATAAAGACAACTGCGCCAGAGCCTGATGAGCTGAGTTCTAATCCCAGGACTCCCACAAATGGCCTCTGACTCCCACTGGTGTTCCATAAGCACACACATAAATAAATGTCACTTTTTAAAAAGGAGAATCTTCAGCTCCCTCTATTTAAGATATTGTTTCGACACAACATCTTAAAAGGGTGCAAGCTGCCTGTTTTGCATGGTTTCGCTTTACTCTACTCTGGGATACCAACTCACATAGATATCCCTTAAATTTGATGTACGGGCTGCAGAAGATACTCAGAAGTGCAGAGTGGCCAGGCTCGGCCCAGGACCTCCAAACCAAGTCCCACTGGACTCCGTCCCCAGGGGATGCTGCTGTGTGCGGCACACTGAGTCATGTCTTAAGAACGGTCCACAGCAACGGATGTTTTCCACGGATGTGCTCCAGTGCAAAAGCCTGCAGCCACCTGTGCCCTGCACAGCACTGGAAGCAGGGAGTAAGCTTTACATTGCTATTTTATTGCATTTATGTTCAAATAGTCAAAATCACACTTCTTAGGGAAAAAAATAGACATGAAACGCCATAACTTCCCACTGTGCTGCCTATGACTTTCTTTTCTTTTCCATTTGTTTGCTTGTTTGATTTTGGGGTTTTTTGTTTGTTTTGTTCTGTTTTTGTTTTTGAGATGGGGTTTCTCTGTGTATCCCTGGCTGTCTTGGAGCTTGCTCTGTAGGCCAGGCTGGCCTCAAACTCACAGAGATCTCCTCACCTCTGCCTCCTGAGTGCTGGGATTATTAAAGGAGTGAGCCACCAGGCTCAGTGAGGCTCAAAGAAGTTCAGACACTTTTCCAGGGTCACATAGACCATACATACACAGGGGTCATACACGGTACTGTCTCCCAAGGCTAGGCCCTGATGGAGACAGGGTAATGACAGGGCTTTATCTGGGCCCTGGTCCAGGTGTGTGAGGGGGAATGAGCTAGAAGCCACTACTCAACCTGGAGACGCTCCTTGGAAAAGGGGGACCACCAAGATTCCTTTGGTGGGGTCCCTGTCAGTCCTCCAACTGGGCAATGGCCGATGCCAGGCACACACTGAAGCCCTGGGATCATTATAGTTACTTATGCAGCAGTGTTGGATTGGCTGTAGCCGCAGGCACTAGGGGACGTGAGTGGCTTCTTGAACAGCATTAAGTGTGGCCAGCTGAAGCCAAGGAAGCCTGAGGACGCACCCGTCCTTGCGCCTCGGCCTCGGGCCTCCGCTGTGCGCTTGTATTTAACGCCTCGCTCCATTTCCGAGCAAGCCCGGGTGCTGTGTGTTTGTTTGTCTAGCGACAGAAGGCGGCCTCCCAGGGAAGGGCCCTCCCTCAACCCCCTCCACACTCTCACAGCCGGCCTAATGCTGCGTGGCGGCGGGGCACGCTGATTAGGAAGCAAGCTGAGGGCCTCCTGGTACTACCCACCGGATCAGGCTCGCCCCTGTCACATGAGCAAGCCTGAATCCCGAACTGGCAAAGACTCAAGGTACTTCACCCCACAGCAAAGAGTACCCTGAGCCAGCCTCACAGAAAATTAATAGCTGGCAACGAAAGCCATTTCCTGTTTACCAAACACCATGGGGCTAGTTTAGTCCATACGGGGAGCCAGGAGCCTGTGAGACACGCTGGGGATACATCGCCTGGGTACCACAGTGGCATTAAAAGCACAAAGACCCAGTTCAAGCCTAGGACCCACACAAAGAGCTGTGCACAGAGATGCCACGTCCTAACCCCAGCACAGGGAGGCAGAGACAGGAGGATATCCGGGGCTCACTAAACCAGACAGACTAGCCTATTTGGTGAACTCTAGGCAAACGAGAGAGACCCTTTCTCAAAGTAGGTGAGCAGGACCCTGCTAAGGTGTCACCCTTCCTCCACAGACATGGGCACATGAATGTACCTGCCCACATAAACATTTACACACACGTTGAAAAAAAAAAAAGACTCCACTATACTCCAATGAGAGCAGCTGAGTCTCCAGGACCATTTTCAACCCAAGATCCACACTACATGGGCCTAGGAGAGCCAGGATTTGAAAACAAAACAGCAGTGGTGGCGCATGCCTTTAATCCCAGCACTCAGGAGGCAGAGGCAGGCAGATCTCTTAAGTTTAAGGCCAGTTTGGTCTACAGAGTGAGTTCCAGGACAGCCAGGGTTACAAAGAGGAACCCTTGTCTCAAAAAAAAAAAAAAAAAAACCAAAAACAAAAACAAAAAGAAGAGGAGTAGTATAGAACTGCCTAGCAAACACAAAAGGATAGAAAATCCTGCTGTTGAGAGACAAAGGGGCTCAGGGGTGTGAACTTCACATTGGCAATGTCTTTGTTGTGTGATTATGGGGACCTCTTGGCCTCAGTTTCCTAATTTGTACAGTGGGGATGACAAGGCCAAGTTTATATGAACAGTGTAGAACTGAGATGAGACAGTGGGTAGACACGAGGGGTGTCACAAACAGCAAGCACATGATGTGAGTCCATACTACAGAAGTAACTTTCTGGTTAAGTCTCTAGGACATAAGTGTCTGGAAGCCATAGGACTCTGTCCCCAAAGGGAACTTGGTGTAGCAATGAGCACTTGCCCCTCTGGGTGTAGTTAGTCCATTTTAGAGACATGGAAACTGAGGTTCTATCCAGTTTGTTCGCCCGTTGGCATGTGAGCTGGATCAGGTGCTAGCTAAGGATGATGTGACAAGAATGCATTGTGGGTGATCTCTCTCTCTGATACACACACACACACACACACACACACACACACACACAGCTGCCACTGTTGCTGATGCTGTTGTCACAACGTCCTTGCCCAACTGCTGGGGCCAACCATCACCATGGCAACCGCCAAAGGCCAGCTGGCCTCAGGTGCAAGGAAGGGCTGTGGCCACCTTGAGCCCTGGCCCTGGTGCCCTCCTTGACCGTGCATGATGGTGTATCCAACCCAGTGGCCTTCAGAGGTCCCTGACTCTAGCAGCTGGGTGGAGGCTGAACCCTCCCCTGAAGACAGACCTCATTCATGGTCCCCTCAGCTTCTCCTGCATCTCCATCCCTCATCCTGCCCTGAGGGTGTGATGTCCTCAGGGTCTGAGGTCTCTGGTGGAGTAGAGCTGCAGACCTCACTCCTTGTGAGCTCACTGGCTAGAGCGGGCTGGAACAGCTTAGCAGCCGGCTCTGTGCCGCAAATATTAATTATCTGCTAACGACTCTCCAGGCTGTCATTAGACTCTGCTGCTGGCAGCTGTTCCCCAAACCTACCGGAGGCAGCATGGGCGGAAGGAGCTGCCTGTGTCCAGAGGGGTGGAACGGACCCTGTGAGCAGGCATGAGGCTGGGGCGGGGGGAAGCTCTGGAGAAAGGAGTGGGGCAGGGGGCTGCCCTCTTCGAGAGAGAGAGAGTTAAAGAACAGGGCGTGCTGCAAGCTGGAGGAGAATCCAGAAAGACAGGAGTGCAAAGCCATACAGATGACAAGTCTTTGAGTCTTGCATCACGTCACGTGCACTTATTAAGCACCTGTGGCATACCTCAATGACAGGGAATGCCAGTGGAGGCCTCTACCTTCAGATCTAGAGTCCCCCTCACTATGAAGACAGAGCTGCCTCTACTCAATGGCCCCGACTTCTGCCCTTCCTCAGAAAATGCTCTCTGGTTGCTGGTCACACAAATCCTGGGCTCCACACAGATCCTGGACTAGGGACGGAGCCAGGGCTTCATGGGCAAGATCTCAAGGTCTCCCCACTTCATTTGCTCTCGCTATGACTAAAGCAGTCTCAGATTCCATTGGTTTCCACTGCAGCTGACCTCATGATCTGCCACCGAGTGAACGAGTGAACGGGCTCACTTTCTCCTCAGGGTTCCCAGAAGGACAGACAGGGTTGAGCAGGAAGGGCATCTCCAGGAATGTGTGTCCCCTTAGCATCTCCTGGTGTGTCAGGGGTTGAAGTGCGGTAGCCAAGGCTCTGCTGTCACCCCACCCCCACCCCAATTTTCCCTGAAAGGAAGACCTTGAAGGGGCCATGGACACCTTGCTCCAGCAAATGGCCTGGCAGGTCAAGGCAGAGGGCATGTGGTGGAATGTGGCCAGGGCGGGTGACCACAGAGACCTCCAGGCTAGGGATATCTCACATAACCATCAGTGCCAGATATAATGGCACACACTTGTAACTCAGCAATTAGGAGGCTGCGGCAAGAAGATCATGGGTTCAAAGCCAGCTCGGGCTACATAGTGAGACCTTGTCTCAAATTAAAAAGTAAACAAGAGGGGCTTCAGAAGCTATCGGGCCAAGCCTCATGGTGGCTAAGGGGACACTCATTGTCCAACAATGGGACCAGTCAGCCAGGGTAGTGATGAGTTTCCTTCACCAAGGGGAACTTATAAAAATCTAGATGGCACCCTGGCAGGGCCCCTTGGAGGAGAAGTGACAGAAGTGTCCAGTGCTCCAGACTGCTCAGATCCAGTTCTGAAGAGCCAGGAGAACCTGCATGTTCCTAACCTCCCAGCTTCCATATCCTCAGAAAAATGGGATTACAGTCATAACACAGAACGTCATGGGAAGCTCCAAGTGACCAAGGTGAGAACTGTTGAGCTTTGAGCCTAGGGAAAAAAAAAAGCCCTTTCTCCTCTCCCTCCTCTTCTTCCCTCCTCTTCTCCTCTCCTCTCCATCCTCCCTTTTTTCCTTTTCCTTCTCCTCCTCTTCTTCCTTTTCCTCCTCCTCCTTTTGCTCCTCTCCTCCCCTTCCTCCTCCTCTTCTCCCTTCTTTACACAGAAATGTAACCTACACACAGCTCAGGCACTTTCAAACACTCCCCACAGAGAGAGCAAGACACAGTCTACTTCCAGCTCCTGCCCACCTTGCCCTTCCCACTAGCATGTCCACTCTCTAACACCTATGCCCCCGAGGGTGGATCTTCAAATCACGACCTTCAGTCTGTTTTTAATGCAGTCAGAATGCCTGCCTTGAAGCCACTGCCCCAAGAAGTTGTACATAGGCCATTTCACCACCTCAAAAGGATGCCTGTGTTCCTCCACCATCATCCCCAACACCTAGCACCAATCCCCCAAGTCACTGGCTACCCAAAATTTGCTTCATGGGCTGACCTCATCTGGGTGCTTCATGTCAGGGGTACCACACAATTCCTATTTTGTGTCTGGTTCTTTCACGTATCATGTTCTTACATGGCTTATCATGTGACTAGTCCCTTTTTCTTCTTGTGGTTGTATAATATTCCCCTGAGTGGACATACCACATTTTTATTTACCCATTCCTCAGTGGATGGATACATATGTAACTTTAAAAAATTTTTCTTTCATCTGCTATTTGGCCACTGGGACTCATCCACGCTATTTGTGTTCCCGGATTTTCACTCCAGCACAATATTCCTTATTGCCCACTATACCCTTGATGCCATTTAGGGTGGTTTCCTTATCAGAATAAAGCAACCAGGAATACTCTTGTGTAGACCATCTGGCAACTGTTCCCACTGGGTGACTCCCTGTGTGGAGTTGTTAAGGTTCCACTCACTATGTTTGCTTAGTAGATTTTTAAATAGAGAGCTGACAGGACTCCATAGAGAGCATTGCCAAGTGCACCTTTTGTAAATGAAAGGTCATCATTTTCTCTCACTGTTTAGTTACTCTATTACTTGCTGTTCATGGAAAATGGGTATTCTGTATATAGTGTTGGTCCCAAGAGTCTTTTTTTTTTTAAGATTTATTTATTTATTATGTATACAGTGTTCTGTCTGCAGGTATATCTGCAGGCCAGAAGAGGGCACCAGATTTCATTGTGGATGGTTGGGAGCCACCATGTGGTTGCTGGGAATTGAACTCATGACCTCTGGAAGGGCAGCCAGTGCTCTTAACCACTGAGCCATCTCTCCAGCCCCAGGTCCCAAGAGTCTTAAAATGGCATATTTACCCTCTCTCTCTCTCTCCTTCCCCCACCTCTCTCTCTCTCTCTCTCCTTCCCCCACCTCTCTCTCTCTCTCTCTCTCTCTCTGTGTGTGTGTGTGTGTGTGTGTGTGTGTGTGTGTGTGTGTGTGCTAGGCAAGCACTCTCCCTATCAGCTACAGCCCAGCCTTCAAAATAGTACTTTTGGGTGGGAAATAAAAAAGAATATTTCAGCAAATAGTAAATAATCATCCAGTCCAACCTCTAAGGTTTTGAGTTCTGGTCCTCTCAGCTCATTGAGTCCAGCCAGGCTGGAGTCTGAATGAACTGGTGGGTGTATACACAGGACTCCAGGATAAATTCTAAGGATGCACAGCTGTTAGATGGGGGTGAATGAGAAACTGACCCAAGGGGCTAAGCTGAGCTCTGGCGGTAGACTGTCAGCCTAACATGTGGAGGTGATGCCTACAATCCTAGGGAGGAAAGGGCAGGAATATTGGGAGTTCAAGGCCACCCTCTCCTACATAGCAAGTTCAAGACTGGGAGACATAAGACCCTGTCTCAGAAAGAAAGGAAGGGAAAAAAAAAAGAAAGGAGGGAAGGAGGGATAAAAGGAGTCACATTAAGGAACTGTCAAGTCACCAAGGCCCTGGCTTTGAAACAGAGGACCTACCACAGGGTTCCCAAGACTGGTGACCTTGAAAAAGCTCTTGTTTTCTCTGTGCCTCACTTTCCTCATATGCACCAGGAGGGTCCTCATGTGGTCTCAGGCAAGCATTACATCTTAACATTTATTATTTATTTTAAAATTGTAAGAGACTTTTTGTCAGAAAATAGTTTTCTTACCCAATGGCACATATTCATTGTGGTGCTAGGGTTCCTAAAGATATTCTCAAACAAATACATATTGCATGTTGGGAACATCCCCTGATGTGTCCTCACCCCTCCACCCTGCCTCCTGTGAGTCCCCTGTATTCCCGTGGATGCTTTTGTTTGTACGTTCTTGTCATTTAAACTCACTATACAAACACGAGTTAATTTTCTCAGTCCAGTTATCTCCAGTTGCATCTATCTTCCTGCAAATGACCCTGCTTTGTTTTTCATGACAGCAATAGTCTTTTGTGTATGTGAACCATATTTTCTTACCTGTTCCCTCCCATGTTGACGGGCAGCTAGGTAAGTTCTGTAACATTCACTCTTGTGAATAGTATTTCAGTGCAAGAGTGTCTGGGATTGACTGGTCTGGGCAGGTTGGGAGCCTTATGTAAATACCCAGGTGTGATACTGCTGCGTCCCATGATGGGTCTATTTTCAGTTTTTATAGGAACCCCTGTGTTGATTCCCACAGAGGCTACACTCACATCTTCCAGCATTGTTTAAAAGTTCTCCTTTCTGCATCCTCACCAGCAATTCCTGATTGTTTTCTTTCAAAATATTTTTCTTCTATTTATTTTTATTTCACATGTATTATATGTGTTTTGCCTGCATGTATGTTTATGTGTGTGTGTATGTTATGTGTGTGTGTGTGTGTGTGTGTGTGTGTGTGTGTGTGTGTGTGTGTGCTGTGTCTGTGGGGGCCAGAAGAGGGCATCAGATTCCCTGGAACTGGAGTTATAGTTGTAAAAGCCTATGTGGGTGCTGGGATTTGAACCCAGGTCCTTTGGAAGGGCAGCCAGTGCTCTTAACCACTGAGCCATCTTTCCAGTCCTTGTCGTTCCACCTTTTTGTATTTTTGTTTTGTAAGCCAGGGTCTCATAATGCAGCCCAGGCTCATCTTGAACTCTCTTGCCTGGCCCTCCTAATGTTGGGCTGAGAGGGAGGATACCACACTTAGCCATATGGTTCACATCCCCACAACAGATAATCTAGGATGTGAGGCACACACTAGGCCTTCAGCATAGCCCAGAGATGACTGGGGTCATGAGTCCTCTATGGCCAGCTCTCCACCCAGATGTTCCCAGCAGCCAGCACAGTCCCTGTCTCTTCTAGCAGAGAGCGGCTGGGAGGTGGGGCCAATGAGTAGCTCCTTAACTGGAGAAATGAATGAGGCAGGTCTATGCTGACATAAATCACAGAAAGAGAACATTTAGACGCTCCATACTTCGGCTGGCTATTATTTAAATTGCCAGGCCGCTGCCACGGCCCACATTCTCTTATTAGCATGTTTCTGAAGCTCAGGCCTTAATTGCACATCACTGCAGACTTTGCCCACTGTGCCTGCCCACCCATTTGCAGATCCTCCATCCCTGGCTTGGCAGCACCTGGCCTGGGGACTGGGCACCACAGCAACACACAGACAGGTGCAGCTTTGTATCAACAGAGCGCGGAGGGTGCCTGTCAATCACTCCTGCCTCCCTCTCTGCCCTCTGCAGGGCCCTTTTCCAAACAAGGCCCAGAATGACCCAGAGCTATGAATCATACCAACTTTGATCACTCCTCTGGGTCCTAGTTAATGCTGGTTAAAAGCTTAACTCAGGGCTGCTGTGGAGATGGCTCCGTCACTAACATAATTGCACATAAGCATGAGGAGTTCATCTCAATCTCCCCGTCCCATTCCACTTGCCAGCTGTGGCCCAGCTTCCTCCACCCTCCTGGACCTATCTCAATAAATCCCTCATGCCTCAGGACCTTGGCACCCACTGCACCTCTTCCTGCCTTGCTTTTCCCCCAGTGTTTGCCTGATGGACTCATCCACCTGCCTCAAAACTCTGGGTGGTTTTGGTTTTTGTTTTTTAAGTCTTACCTAAAACCTGTCCCCATCCCTCATTGTCACCTTTTGAGCCTCTGTGTTCCTGGATCCCATTCTTCAGTGTTGACAAGAAGGCACAGGTCACTTTGGTGGCTCTAACAAATGCAGAGGTTGAGGCTCAGAGATCAGATGTGACTTCCTGAGTCACACACTCCCATTCTGCCAAAAAAAATGTGGCACGTGCCACCCACCCCAGCCCTTTGTAGGACTGTTCACTGCCTGACATACCCCTTACCCTACTTCCTTATAAACTCTTTGCTGGAGCTTGGATCTTGACTGCCCTCCAAAGTCCCATTTCCAGAAGGCTTGGTACCCACCCCTACAGGGAAGAAATATATCTCTTAGAATGTAGGACCTAGCAGAGAGAAGTTAGATCCCTGCAGGTGTGCCCTTGAAGGGGCTCCCAAGACCCTGACCACATCTTCCTCCATTTGCTTCTCTCATTGTTCTACCACATGCTCTTGCCACACTCTGCTAACATTGTCATGAAGTAGCAGGACCACTGAAGGATGCAATTGTGAACTTTCCTTCTCTTTAAGTTGAAAAGCTCAAGTATTTTGTCACAGCAACAGAAAGCAGCTTGACACACTCTTACCCTCCATTCACATCTCTTTTCAACATTCCTCCTTGCAAGAGTCCATTGTTCCCCATCTAAGGTAGACATACTTTACATTCTCATGTAGCCCAGGCTGGCCTCAGACTCACTACGTAGCCAAGGATGTCCTTGAATGCCTGATCCTTCTGCCTCCATCTCTAAAGTACTGGGATTACTGGTGTATGCTTGGTTTTATGAGGGGCTGGGGACAAAACCCAGGGATCCCTGAATGCCACACAGACAATCTACCCCCTAAGCCACAATCTACCCTGAGGCTTCTATCTTCTGGGAGTTCTTAGCCCATCTCCTTTTCAATATAAAAATGGGAGAAAGTGAGCTTGCTAGAGTATGGGTTTGCCAGAGGTAGTCGTGTGCTTCCTGGTCAGGCACAGAAGAAACCACTGCAGGGTGTCTGGGGAGAAGATTGTATCTGTGGGCAGATAGATTTCAGGACCACTCACTGGGACACAATTGTGGGAACAGCCTGGAGACAGGGATGTTGAGTCATTTATCTACAGACACTGCTCCCACCCCACCCCCCAGCAGCCATTGGTTATGAGTTGTTCCTGGGACACTTCGGGGGTCAAGTTCATACCTGTGGCTATTGGCAGCCCCTGGGAAAGAGGGGCAGATGTTAGAGGTAGGGCGCTCTCAGGATGATGTTCTTCAAACTGCCCAGCGTGGACAAAACACTGTGTGGTCACTGACAGTGTCTCAGCTGAAGCCTCTGAGTTCATTGCTATTTACATGACTGTAGAACTGTCAGTCAACAAACGCCAGTTAGTAATTCAGATCACATGTTCAGCCCTGACCTCTGAAGGAGACAGAGAAGCCCGTGATTTGGTCAATATCTATCTGTCCCTAGACCAGCATCTTCAGCTGAGAAACCCCAGAGCACCCCAGAGTGTCAGACATTCTATAGATATGAAGCAGAAGCTCAAAGGGTTGAAGTCATTTTCCTGAGGATGCACAGCTAGTAAGAGATGGTGCCGAGATCCGAACACAGGGCCCACGCCATTCCTTCCCTCATCAGCGTCCTCGGGTGAGAAAACTGAGGCTCTGTGGGTCCATGATCAAAGAACAAGCAGAAGCCAGATGCAGGGGTTAGACACAGAGTCAGTTGCTGTCCTGGAGGCCCATCTCAACCACTGCTCCTCCATCAGCCCTCTGGAAAGTGGCACGCAGAAGATAGGCCTGAAATAGTGGCACAGTGGTTTATTGAGAAGCACAATCTGACGGGGCCTTTGGCATACAGCCCCCCTACATGCTGTGGACACTCAGGTTCCCTCCTCCCCCACTGCTGACTACAGTAGTTGGAGCTTCACTTGGCTTATATATTTATTTGGTCTCCGTCAAATCCACTCCCAGCCATCTCACAATCAGGGAGACTGAGGCCCAGGCTTACAGGTTGGGTCTTCCTCCAAGAAAGTGACTGAACTGGGATTCCAACCCAGAGCAGAAAGAACTCAGAACGGAGTTCTATGAGGGTATCTGAGTTTGGTTGCCTCCAATTGATGGGGGGAGGGGCTCCCTACTTCACACACATGCCAGGCCAGTGCTGGCAGCTCCAGCGGCTTATGTTTGCTCCCAGGAGTATCCCAAGCTTCAGATCCAGGGCCTGTGAAGCTTGGACTCCTCAGAGCCTTGAGGCTCCTGTCTGGATTTTCTGGACCAAGTTATCTTCTGTTTTAACACCGTGCTCCGCATCAGTGAGGACTTGCCTTGATCCCTTGGGGTCTGGACACAAAGGCAAAGAAATAGACTAAGAGCAAATAAATATATAAGCCAAGTGAAGGTCAATGCTCCCCAAGAAAAGACACATGCACAGGTGGAGGGAGCCAGCCTCACCATGGTAGTATGTTACTGTAGTCTGAAGCTGGGGAGGAGGGAATCTGGCAGTCCGCAGCATGTTGGGGGGCTGAAGAACCTACATCCACCCCAGAAACTATTTATTCTACAAGGAATCTGCCATCCCATTTCAGTTCACGTTCATAAGTCACAACCGGTCACTCCACTCCCCTCTAGATGTCAGGTGCTCACAGACCAAGGATGCAGACAGGGAAACTGAGGCATGCATGATAAGGTTTCTTGCCCAATGAGATAAGCTGAGTGATGGTAGCTGAGATCCACCCCACCCACAGGTCCATCTGGAGACCTGCACCCCACTACCCAGGTGGGGTACAATTAGCAGGAAAGGGGTATAGGGGAGCCCCACAGGGCCTTCCCACATAGAGGTGGAGCCTGGTCCCTGCTGCCCTAGGCGTGCCTGCTGTCCTGATGCAGCTCTCAGTTCATGGCCAAGGCTCTGTGGAGTCTTATCTTTGTCCTCACTATTTTTCTTTCTGAGCATTGAAGTTCAAAATCCTCTCCGCGCCTCTCCGATGGGCGATTTCTGTGTCACCACCATATCGCTGTTTAACATGTGCTGCTAAGAACTGGGGACAGTGGCCAGTGTCTGCAGATTAGCTATTCCCATGGAGAAATGATTTATCATGAAGATCCTCCCCCCCAAGAACACATTCGTCAGAAATTAAAGCTGGAAGAGGAGGGAGGGTGACTGGATGATGGGGAGGGAGGTGAAGGAGAGTGAAGAGACAGGAAGGTGGGAGAGGGGCCAGGTGGTGTGGGAAGTAAAAATGGGACTTGGGATATGGAGAAAGCAAGCAGTGTGGGGGCTGGTGAGGGGAAAGGGGAAATGGTAAAGAATGGGGAATTACAGGGAGGAGAGGGAGACTGGGACAGAGAGAGGGGGAACAAAGGAGAGGAGTGAAGGGGAAAGGAAAGGGGGGAAGAAGAGAGGAGAGAGAAGGGGAGAATAAATACTGAAGCCGAAATTGGGCCGGTGAGTCAGAAGATGAAAGGCACAGGGAGAGAACCTCAGAGAGGGAGCAAGAAGGAGGGAGAGAGAGGAAAGAAGCAGAAGAGAGAGAAATTGCAAGCAAAAGAATAAAAAAAAAAAACAGAGCTTAAAAACAAAAAGTGAGAAAGTCAGACAAGGCTGTGACTAGGGAACAGAGAGGAGAGACAGGAAAACCCACACGTGTGCAGACTTCAGTGACTGCGGGTCCCCAGATGCTGACCCCTGCAGTGCTCCCAAGCCAGACCCCCTAGCCTAAGTCCTGTCCCCTCCAAAGACTCTTTCCAGGGGAAGGGGAGACAGCCCGCACCTCTGGTTTGGCGTGTCCTTTCTGCAGGTTCATGTAGATATATATACACACGCATTGCTCCAAACAAATATATCCATATAAATCTCTGGCTGTGTCCCGCAGGCCCTGGAGATGCACAGGCCTGGAGCAGAGGTGACAGCGATAAGCAGATTAGAGCGGGTTGGTTCATTTGTTGTAAGATGCTCCAGGAGGGGGGTTTGTTCTCAGAAGACCAACCGGAAGGTTATCTAAATAGGCTACGTCTGAACTAACCCAGAGCCGCCCCCCGCTGGGACATTAATGGTACAAAGAGCGGAGAGACAGGAGGGCGGACATGAGTTACAATGATTATTTGATTATCTTGGGCTTTAACAAACCCAGCCAGTTCGTCTGGGTGTGAAAAATTAACTGTTCTCACAGTGGCAAATTTCACAGCGTTCTGAGTTAGTTCTCTCTCTCCCTCTCTGTCTCCCCTTCTGGAGAGGTGGAGGGCAGTGGGTGATGGTGAGGGGTGAAAAGAATGCTCCAGTTTCTCTTGGGTGGGACCCCCAATGACAGGGTCCTCTGGATTGAGGAAATCACTCACACAGTTTAGGGTCCCTCCAAAGAATATTCTGGATCAACAGTTTAAAATGTAAACGTAGACTGACTTACATAATGAGGGCCCAGCACTCAGCCACTGATGTGGTAGCCTGTAATCCTGGCATTTGCACGAAGCAGGGGTTTGCCAGGAGTTTGAGGCCAGGCTGGGCTAAGGAGAAATAGACAATAACAAAATATCTGTGTGTGATAAGGCCTGGGTGCATATGTGTTCAGGTGCACGTGCCCGTGTAAGTGCATGTGTGAGGGTGTTGGGGGGTCAACCTTGAAGGTAGTTCCTCAGGCATTACCCCCTTTCCATTTCGAGACAAGATCTCTCACTAAAGATCCACATCCTGCTCTCTCACCAGTTCTGAGATTACAGGCATATCCCACAATACCTGATATTTCACATGGGCTTGGGTTCTTGTCTTGTACAGCAAGCTGTTGATATGGACATTTAAAGATTTTTACCTTCTTTTTTTTTTTTTTTTTTGGTTTTTCAAGTCAGGGTTTCTCTGTGTAACAGCTCTGGCTGTCCTAGACTCACTTTGTAGACCAGGCTGGCCTCGAACTCACAGATATCCGCCTGCCTCTGCCTCCCAAGTGCTGGGATTAAAGGCGTGCGCCACCACCGCCCGGCGATTTTTACCTTCTTGATTGGGTGTATATGTGTGTGGCAAGGGGTGTATATGCACATGAATGCAGATATCTGCAGAATCCAGTAGAGGACGTTGGATTCTCTGGAGCTGGAGTTACAGGAGGTTGTGACCCACCAGTGTGGGCACTGGGAACTGAAACTGAGTCCCAGAAAAAACAGCAAGTTCTTTTAACCACTGAACTATCTCTAGCCCAACCCCCCAAAATATAAATTCCTTTGTTTATGGCCCAGGTCATTTCTGCTTGGGTTTGCAGCAGCCAGTAGGGTAGCCCTCTATGCCATGGGCCTACATGTTGATGGCCACTTTCTCTGTGTTGACGGACTTTGAACACCAAATGCCTCGTGGGTCTCAAAGACTCCAAAGGGGCAAAAGACTGAACTAGATTGTGGCTTTCCTAGCTTTATGACAGATGCAAACGAGAATACATTGTTTATTTCAAGGTAAAGAATTCTATTACAGTTAATTTGGGGGTTGGGAGTGGTTAGACCTGGGTTCAACTCCCAGAACCCACTTAAAAAAAAAAAAAAAAAAAAAAAAGCCAGACATGGTTTCCTGAACCTGTAATTCCAGCTCTAGGGAGGCATAGACAGAGGCATATGGCTGCCTGGAAACTCAATTGGCCAGAAGGTCCAAGAAATACTATCTTCAAAAGTAAAAAAGGCTGATGGCTCCTGATCACCTCTTTATCCACACAAAACTAATTTCATTTGTGTGAACTTGCTCTGTAGACCAGGCTGGCCTTGAACTCACAGAGATCTGTCTGCCTCTGCCTCCCCAGTAGTGGGATTAAATGTGTGCACCACCATGCTTAAAGGCGGGGGGGGGGGGGGGGGGGTCCCCAAGGGGCCAGGCGGGCCTCCAACCCTAGCCTTCTGGGTAGCTGAGATTGTAGGCTTGAACTCCAAGTCCTGGATTGTCTGTCTGTCTGTTCTTCCTTCTTTCCTTCCTCTACAAGCCCGGGCTGGCCTCACATTTCCAAACCTTCCTGCCTCAGCTTCCTAAAGGCAAGGCGGGGCTTGCAGATGTGCAGAGCCATGCCTGACTAAAATCATAGAATAGTATCCCAGTCAGCACTGGGACCCAAGAGGATCCTTGCTTTCCTTGCAGTGGGAGTAGGCAATGAAGTGTCAAGGCTGCTGAGCTAGGGTCTTGGGGAGCTCACTCACAGGAGCTGCCAGAGCCAAAGGAGATTCTTCCACGTTCCTCCACCTTCCACTTTCCTTGAGCTTGGAGCTGATTTGTAGCATGAGCTCATGACCTAGACCCCACCCACCACTGGAAAGCCAGGGAAGGACAAGACTCATGGCTGCTGGTCAAATCAAGGACATCAAATATCAGCCCAGCCTAAGCCACCAGGGCTATTTCTCCTAACACTGAGATCAGAGGACAAAGCACCCGGGATTCTCCAGAGCCTCTGTCTCCTGTCCTGCCGCTCCATTGCCCTCCCTCCATCTCTTCCTTTCATGTCCCCCACCCCCACTCCACCTCCTCTCCCCCCACCCCACATCTCCTCTCTTCTTTCTCCTTCCTCGTTATTTTATCTCAACTTGCCACAAATCTGCCCCTCCACAAAGCAGCTGCCATCTTTGTTCTGGGCCATTATGTGTGGCAGTGCGGCCCGCGTGGGGCCGCCGGGCAGACAATCACCGGCTAATAGACTGTCCGTGAGCTATTGTGGAGTGTGTCCGTGCCGATCCATCACCCGCTGCCTGACACCTTGCACCGGCAGCCACGGAAAGCCTGGCGGGACACTCTTGGAATCTCCACCCTGCCCCTGCACACACAGGTCAGAGACTTGGGATAGAGGACCCAGATGGGCCACAGGCTCATCCTGGTTCTTCACGGGACCAGAGGTTCTACCTCGCTGACTCTCTGCTTCAGCCTTAGCAGGGAAGAGGGTTTATTCTACTCTGTTTCAAAGGTGGGAAACTGAGACTCTGAGAAGGAGAGTCATTTGCCTCAAATCTCACAGTGAAGTGGAGGCATAGTGAGGCTGGAATCCAGTTTTGTCTGCCCTGAAGCCCTATGTAAATGATGTTTCCAGAAATTGCTATTGCATATCTGGGACATGGGATGATGTCCCACATACAAGTGTGGAGGGTCACTGTAGGCATCAGGACATGCCCCTGACTCCACCCTGGATTTCACGGATTTTTATGGAGTTTGTGGTGGAATGAGAAAAGCAGAGAGAAGAGAAAACAACCATTATAATGAGAGGGAAAAAAAGCACAGTGGCTACAAACATCCAAAGAAGCTCTGTGGACAAGGCCAGCTCCCTCAGCTCCACCCCTCCAGCTGCTATGATTTGGGTCAAGTGGCTTCACCCATCTGTGACTCAGTTTCCCTGTGATAATGAGAGGTCTCCATCCTGGACTCGCTGGGAAGGCTCAGTGCATCATGGGATAATGTGAGGGGTTCCATTTATTCTTATTCTACTCAAGGCTCAAGTTTGATTTCCATTGGGCCAACCCCACCCCCACCCCAACAGAACAACGCTAAGAGGGCGATTTCAAAGATCAAAGTCAGGCCAATCAAGGTGGTCCTCTGATGCCCCCACTTTATGGATGAGGAAAATGAGACTCTGAGGCCAAACCCTTTCCAGCCATTTGACTTCAGAGTGAAGGCTCTCTGCCAACGACAAAACAACAAAACGTGAAGGTCTTCGGATATAGGGAATGTTCCCAGGAGTCTGAGGTAGGACCTTCCTCCACAGCCACAGAGGGAATTCCCCACCCCATCCTTCTTCCAGTGGCTTCACCTGGTTCTCTCCCCCAAGGCACAAGGATCAACAAGGCCTGATGTTATCTGTCCACCAATCAGCTCCTAATCATCCTACAGAGCCCAACTGAGATGTTGCTACCCCTAGGAAAGACTCCATCTTGGGCCATTCCTCCTGGGTTAAGGCCTCTTGAGTGAGACCATTCTCCTGGATTTCTTATCTGTTTGTTTTCAGGGATAGAGTCTTGCTGTGTAGCCCAGACTGGCCCAGAACCCACAATCCTCCTGCCTCAGCCTTGGTACTAGGATCACAGGCATGCAGCACCACACCTGGCTCTCCTGGGCTTCTTGCTGAGAACTATTGAGATGTATATGCAGTGTAGGCCAGGGTTTTGTGTATAGCAGAAGCGGCTCCAGGATGTCCCACGAACACGGACACCCAAGGTCTCCGCTCCATATATGCAATGGTACAGTCCTTTCCCAGAACCCACGCATGCACTTTTGCACACATTAAGCATCCCTGGATCTATCCACACCTGAGACAGAGCAAGTGGTGTACAACAAAGTCACTGCATTTTTTTCAGGAAATTGTGATTTAAAAGCCTGTACACAGTCAGTGTACACACACAACTTCCCCTGGATATTTTCCACTCTTTTGGTTGAACCTGCAGGCTTAGAACCCTCCGATATAGAAGCATGAGGCCTGCAGGCAGAAACCACAGCAGCTGCCCTCCGTGGGCACCTGCTAGGTGCCAGGTGATGGTTATGCCAACTGCAGCAACTGTCAGTGACAGGGACCCTGCCCACCACCCTCGGGGGACCTGGCAGCAGTGGGCTGGGTAGAGATCATCCTCAGTGCATTTCTCAAACAGGACAAGTGGCTCTTAGACAGAGGCTGGGGCCATCCAAGGAGAGGTGAAGGCAGGACAGGAGCCACAGGGTAGGTGCCCCATCCAACCAAGGTCCTCTCAAAGTGCCAGCCGGCTCCTCACCTCAGCTCTCATCCCTGTCTTCCTTTGCTCTCCGAAGACTCTGCTGCCCAACCACACAAACACGCACCTGGGTCCAGCACACTTTGGTCCTGAGAGTGGTGAGAGGTGCCATGGAAGTATATGTGACAGTCCCAGGAAGGCAGGGAAGAATGACTAGTATCATTTCTAGGGCCAGCTGCTGTGAGAGTGGAGGGGACCCAGGAGGTACTCAGCTCCAATGTGATGCAGAGAGCCTTAGGGACAGCAGAAGAGGCTGAAAGGCAGGACTGGAGGGGAGGTGCTGGTCGACAGACTGGCAAGGAGGGCCACCAAGACCTGGGGAGATGAGGAGAAGGTGGGGACCCAGTAAAGAAGAAAGGGGAGAGATAGACAGATTAGGAATGGGCAAAAGTGAATGTGTGTGTGTGTGTGTGTGTGTGTGTGTGTGTGTGTGTGTGTGTAGACAGATGTGACAGTCATAGGACCTTTCCTCATTGCTCAATTCCAAGAAACACACACACACATACACCAGACTCTAGCCCACTTCACTTCAAAGCAAATGTACATCCATATATATATATTTCCCATATAATATATATTATTATATAATTATATATTCCCACACACATATATAATATATATTATATATGAAAATATATAATATATATATTTCCTTCACAACCCAGAGCTGCAGTGATTTTTGTGGGGTGCAGCCCACATGAGCCAGGACCCAGAGGTAATTAACAAAGGAATCTCAGTCTCCCCTACCCCCTCACCCCATGTTTACTGATCTCTGAGCGCGCGCACGAGGTGAGCTAGGCTGAATGGCTGATTTCCCAGAGGCTTTCGCTCCGGCTTGCTGCAAAGTTGTGAACAAAATGACTGGCCATGCATTGAACTGGCTTACACAGCTCTCCATATGGAAATGAAGATAATCCAGGCCTAGCTTTGTGTCTGGGCTAAGGCAGGGAAGCTGGGAGGGGAGCAGGGAGGGAGGAGGTGAGGCTCCGCGGCCTTTCAGTAGGATGTTCTGCCTGGCAAGGTGGGGGGTGGGGGGATTCAGCTAGATTTTGTTGGTCAAACACTTAGGAAGATGTCTTCCTCCTCCCCCACATCCCCACCTCCCCCACAAGCCCAGCTTCGGCCACCCGGTCTCAGGACCTCAGTGCTATGTAAGGCTTGCTTGGGGTAGGAAGGTTTTAGGCAGCAATACAAAAGAGGGGGGATTATGGGTAAGGTCAGAGGGCGCAGGGATTAGAGATATGAGGTTTTAAGAGGGCAAGGCTCCAAGAATGCTTCCCGTTTCTGTGAAGCTAGTGTTAATTGATGGAGGGGGGGAGTCTCTCTCCGCAGCACCCCTCCCTCAATCTCTTCTCCACACTTGGAATTCTGCCTCCCCTGACACCCATGCTCACCTCTCTCTTGTTCTTTTATTTGTTTCTGCCCACAGCTTTCCTGGATGTAGAGGTGAGAATGGAACATGCCAGGCCAGGGAGCCTGGGTGTGAGGGTAAACGTGTGGACTCTGGGTTCAAGCTGTATCCCTTGCAACCACACAGAAACGCAGACAGACAGACAGACAGACAGACAGACAGACACACACACACACATTTAGGGAACTTATTTAATATCTCTAAACCTTAGGAGTTTTAAAATAATGTATTTAATTTTATTTTATGTTCATTGGTGAAAGGGTTTCAGATCCCCTGGAACTGGAGTTACAGACTGTTGTGAGTTGCCATATGGGTGATGGGAATTGAACCCAGGTCCTCAGGAAGAACACTCAGTGCTCTTAACCACTGAGCCATCTCTTCGGCCTCAACTTAGTTTTCTAATCTGTAAAATGAGAATAAGATATTATCATAGCTACTTGGTATTTTTTATTCCAAGAAGGGGTGAGGATGTTAAGGGGAGCCCCAGAGGGAAGGGAGTCTTGCAGGACAAGGTGGGACAAGGAGGAAACTTAAGCCAAGGGAAGTGCAGAATTCTCCTGACAGGCAAAAATACAATCTATTTTCATTTTTTTTTTTAAATCTTTATTTTTATTTATTTATTATGTGTACAGTATTTGGTCTGCATATATGCCTGAAGGCCAGAAGAGGGAACCAGATCTCAATGTAGATGGTTGTGAGCCACCATGTGGTTGCTGGGAATTGAACTCAGGACCTTTGGAAGAACAGCCATTGCTCTTAACCTCTGAGCCATCTCTCCAGCCCTCTATTTTCATTTTTTAAAGAGTTGTTATGTAGTCTGTGTGTGTGTGTGTGTGTGTGTGTGTGTGTGTGTGCATCTGATTGTAATTGCTTAAAGAGGCCAGAAGAGGGCATCTGATACCTGGAAATAGAGTTAGAGGCAGTTGTGAGGTCCCACGATGTGGGTGCTGGGAACCAAATTTGCATTCTCTCACCAAGCACCCTTAACCATGGGGTCAGTTGTCTCTTCAGCCCTCACTTGCATTTTTACAAGGTCACTTGGTTGTCAGGTAAAGGAGGGACACAGGGGCTTTGCTGGGTGGTAGAAGCCAGGCTTGGGGGCCAGGTGACAGCCATGTCAACCTCCCTTGTCTTCAAAGAGAAACAAGACCAGAATCCAATGTGCACTTGTCAGTGCAACAAAGCAGTTTTGTTTGTTCTCTGTGGGCCTCAGTTGCTCTGTCTGTAAAATGGGGACTTGAGTAATTGAGTATTCACTGAATTAAATGAGCCTGCATATGTAAAGAGCCTGCCAATGGCTAAGGGAAAAGGCTTAGTGATGACGAGATTCAGCAAGATGTTAGTGAGAGCCTTCTGTAGAATATACAAAGGTTAGAACAACAACAAGGGTCGTGGTGAGAAAAACAAGTGAGCAGCTGCTACTCTGACACAATCCACTCCTACATCCCTATTTCCCAGAATCCCCCAAGGCCCCGTCTCCCTGCCATCTCCATGTCTATGTGGTACATAGATCTCATTAAGTGACCAATAACCAGGTTTCGACTTCCAGTTCTGGGGCAGTTTCAAACCCTCCCTCCCTTGCACTTAACTACAGTGATTGATCACCAGGTTTTGATAAAATTAAATATGAACAAAAGGCACCCTTTGCTTCCTGGTAAGATATTTCATTGCCAGTGTTCTCCTTCCCATCATCACTTGCTCTAGAAACATCTGTTGCAATGGAAAAGTGATATAATGGTGACTGGCCCTCAAGCTTGGTCCCTTGACAATTTCATTGAGCAGGGGTACCCTATTGATTGGCACCAGACAGGGGAGATGAGCCTTCTCTGTTTTAACCATGAGATCACTGGACTACTTGTTATAAATCATGACCCTGCCTGTACTGACTGTACAACCCAGTCAGTCCTGCCCAAAGGCTGCAGTCAGAAGCATCCTCTGTATTTGTCCCACCACAGCACTGCTGAATGGTCATCTCTGGTGCTTCCAAGAGCTTTCTCCACCTATACAGCCTCAAACTTGTGTCAGAATCCAGCTCAAACCCCAGTTGGGAAAGTCTAGAGTTCTAGAAAGACCCCCAACGGAGCCCCCTTCTCTCTGTGACTCAAGTCCAGAGCCATACATAGTAATAACAACACCCACACTTTAGACACAAAAGGAAATAAACTCAAGTGAGTGTGAGGCGGCGTCCCAGAGAACACCCCCACTCTGCTAATGAAGGGACATGTCGCTGTAACCAACAGCCACCGTCTCCTTAAGCAAACATTCCTCTCTGGTAAGCACAATGGGAGACACTTGAAACACTACGAGCAGGTCTTGATTTTGTTAGAAGAATGAAGAAAATAATTATTGGATTCTAAAGGGTTTGCTCAGTGGCATTGTTCTTCGGAAGATGGTTGACTCTTGAATCCCTTTGTTTTCTTTCTCTTTTTTTTCTTTTTTCTTTCTTTCTTTTTCTTTTTCTTTTATTTATTTTTTTTTGGCTTTGGCTTTGAGTATTGTTCAGGGGCTAAAACTGCATTTTGTACTAACTGCTTCATTTGTGTGACATCCATCAGTCTCTCTCTTGGAAAAAGTAAGAAATGTCCACCTCATTAAGTCTCCTAATATGCTCTTGGGTCGGTGGGGAAACTGAGTGCGGGTTTTTGACCCCTATATCAGAGAACTGGAGACCTGGAGAGACTGATAGGCCAATGGGAAGGTTCCATTAAAAAAATGCCTTAGTGCCCAGCTAAGGAGCAGCCGGCTGGGTCAGCTCTTCACTCCTCATCCAGCAAACCTCTGGCCTCTGGGAAGTCACTCCCAGAGTTCTCCTCCTACATGGAAGCCAGGTGGGTCCCACACCTCACAGGGACCATAGGACAACCAGAAGTGACATTGTGTGACTTCCTGGTTGGTCCTTCTTTGCCTCGTTGTACCCCTTTGAAGCAAGTCCTGTCTGAGGACTCTGATTCTCTTGCTGGGGGGACCATCACAGGGGAGAAAGAGAGCCAAGACTGTGTGGGAAGCGGAGAAGAGGATGAGGAAGGACCAAGCTATCCCTGCCGCAGACGTTCCCAGCTGGGGAGCCAGGCTGAGTGACAGCTGTGTGAACCTTCCTAGGACCCTACACAGAGGAGAGGCCACCCTTCCTGTTGGCCTCAGCAGCTCCACGTGGAGCCACAAACCTTTCGGGAACTGTTGGGATGGCATGAGCTGAGTCTTCAGCCTGGGCTGAGCTACTGCTCACAGGACATAGAAATGACTACAGCCGGGGGGGGGGGGGGGGGGAAGGGTACCATGCTCAACACCACAGGTGTCTGCATATGTGTGGAGGCTGGGAGGGCAACCTGGGCGCCATTCCATGATCGGCATGCACCTTGTGTGTGCACATGTGTGTGAGGGGCTACTGATGCTGATATCTTTATGTTTATGTGGTGGTAAAAGGTTGATGTTGGGTGTCTCACTCTACTGATCTCTACTTTATTCTGTTGTTAAAGAAAATTACATTTATTTATGTGTGTGTTTGTATACACAAGTGTATGCATGGCATAAAAGCAGAGGTCAGGAGAGAACTTTGGGGAGGGTGCATCCAGCTCTCACCTTCTACCATGTGCTTCCTGGGACTGGAACTCATGTTGTCAGGCTTGGTGGGTCCTGAGACTGGAAGTCAAGGCAGCAAGCATCTTTACCCACTGAGCCCTCTACTGGGCCCTTACATAGAATTCAGGACCTGGGTTTTTGTTGCTTAATGACTATGTCAGGCCAAATGCTCATCCTGACTCAGCTCCTTCCCTCAGAACCTGTGAGGGCAACTGTTTATCTGCCGAGTATTTACACTGCCATTTGCCAGGCTTTGATAACTCGAAATCTGAAGAGTCTCTGTTATTACCCTGGGATATCCCTCTTGATTCATTTTTGCTCTTTATAATTCGGTTTCAAGATCCTAAGTACAACCGGCTTTCTCTTCATGCCACTGACTGGCCATTGGCCCCAGCTGTCTTAGTCTCCGATACAGGCAGATTTGAGAGTGAGCTCTTACAGACCCAAAACCCGGGGCCCACTTGAATTGGTCAGAAACTGTGGCCCCGTGAGTCCCAAATCCCCAGAAATCTCAAATCCATACATGACTTAGTCCCTGGGATTGAAGACCTTTGATCCTCAGTCCCACCTAGCCAAAGAGACTTTGATTGGCAGAGGCAGCAGTAGGGATAGACATGGGGAGTTCTTAAATCAGACCCCTGCAGCCGGAGTGTATGAATCCATAATCCCTAGCACGGGCTGGAGTGTGTGATACATCACCATCCATAACGGTAATGCGGCGTCATATATCAGCCGCCGGTAATAAATAGCAGATCATCCGCTCATCATATTTTATCATATATCATGACATCGGCTCCCAACATCATATTTTAAGTGATTGACATTCAGCATCTCCCCCTGAGAGGAGCATCCTCAGGTGTGTTTGTCTAAAAAGTGCCGTGACTCTTGTTCAAAGATGAAGAGTTTCCCACAAGTCCCCAAGGCTGGGCTGGCTGGCACGATAGGCTTCTGAGGCACAATTACAGCCAGACACATAGGTGAGAGATGCAGAGCCTGGGTTCATTCTGGCCTGCTGACTCTCTCCGGTCTGGGAACAGACTACTGCATGAGGAGTAGGGCTGAACTCCTCAGCCAAATAGTGAGTTTGAGACCAGACTTGCCTGTACAGCATAGCCTCAAAGAGCGTGTTCTTCCCTGAGACCTAGAGCAGGGCTCTGTGTGGCCCACAGCAGCAGAAACGTACACAGCGATGTGGACTACAAGCACATGTGTATGGAGATCTAGAACCTCTCACAGGGCAGCACCACACACACTTCTAAGAGAGAGTCTTGGGATGTCCAGGACTCATTAGCACTGGGTGCCTACCACACATTTCCACTCAGCTGTTTAGCTGGTAAAAAAAAAATTAAATCTCTCTCTCTCTCTCTCTCTCTCTCTCTCTCTCTCTCTCTCTGTCAATCTCTGTCTCTCTGCTGTCTCTGTATCTCTCTCCCTCCTACCCAAAGACTGGTCTCAAACTTACAATCCTCCTGCCTCAGCCTCCTGAGTGCTAGGATAACAGACATAAATCTTTTTTTTTTTTTTTTTTTTTTTTGGTTTTTCCAGACAGGGTTTCTCTGTGTATCCTTGGCTGTCCTGGACTCACTTTGTAGACCAGGCTGGCCTTGAACTCACAGAGATCTGCCTGCCTCTGCCTCCTGATTATGCTGGGATTAAAAGCATGCACCACCACACCTGGAAAATTACAGACAACTGTGAGATGTCATGTGGGTGCTGGGATTTGAACCCTGATCCTTTAGAGGAGTAGCCAGTGTTCTTAACCGCTGAGCCGTCTCTCCAACTCTGACATGAGTTATTTTTTTATTTGCTCATGTATTTTAACATCTTGTTGCTTAAGCCCATCTTTAAAAAAAAATGTACAAATCACCAAATATTTCCTTCCTACTATTGATAGAAAATAGAAACCTATACTTAAAACATAAAATAAGTAAATATATAAATAAATAGCCACCTCCCTTCCCTAGATCTGAGCCTCAGTACCACTGACTCTTTTCTTCCTTGCAGAACTTGAATAGACTCCAGGTCTTGCCCAGGCCAGGCAAGCCGTGTCCTGTGCTGTGCACTGTGGGACAATCCTCAACATCTCTGGTCCGTACTCACTATAGGCCATCAGCATCTCCCTTCTCCCTAACCCCAAAATGGCTAGGATATTGCCAGTGTCCCCTGGGTGGGATGTGTCAAAAATTGCCCCAGGATTCACAACTCTTGTTTAAAAGCCAAGGACAGAAAACAGGTTTATACCCATTTTCCCTCTAGCTTTGAATCATCAAACTGGGTGAAGCTGCTGACCATCACCTTCCTCCCCTGTGTGCCCTGCATGTACCGGTGGCTGAGCAAATGTGTGCAAGGTGTATGTGTGTATATGCCCACAGTAATTCTTTTATCTTCCCCTCACACCCTGGGCATTATGAGCATTCATCAAAATAATTGACGCGGATGAAATTAGCACTTCCTGCTATGTCGGCCAGATAAACTTTGGTGAATATTGATTCCACACAAAGAAAATGACATGTGCTTGGGTCTAACCCTTTATCTGGCCGGGCCAGGGAATGAGGCAGGAGGGGGAGAGGGCTGGCTGCCTCTGGTGGAAATGCAGCCTTAAGACTTACTTTTATCTCCCCCTGAACCAGAGGAAAAGCTCAGATAAGAAACCAGAGGGAGAGAAAGTGCAGAAGTCGTGGGATCAGGCAGTCCTGGGGGACCAGGAGGGAAAGCTGGTGCATTCAGAAGAGGGGGGCAGGGAGGGATGGAAGACAATAATCTGGTGCTGGCTCGTGAAGGGGCTGCTTGGGACACCACTTTGGGGTGCAAGTTGCAACCTAGTTCCTGAAAATAGGATGAGCAACCAGACCAGCTTGCTGTAGACTGCCCATTTTCCCAGGATATGAAGGTTTGGTTGCCAAAGCCAGACAGCCCCAGATGAGCCAGGGAGCCAATCACATCTTAGGTTTGTGGCCTTGGGCAGCAGGTCCTGACATTACTCTGCAGAGGGCTAGCCTGGGAAGCAGGAGGCCAAAGCCCCCTGGGGCACCCAAGTAGGTGAAGAACAGCCCTGGACCGAGGCTGCCTTCTCCTCGGGAGCCCTCCCTACCTACCCTAGCCCCAAGCCTCATTCTAGAATACAACAGCACTGGCTCAGTTAGTCAGGACACACAGGCCTCCTTCTCTAACTGTTCTAAGTGACTCATAGCCTTAGTACCAGATGTCTGGGTAAAGGACAACTGATTTGTATTCCTGAGATCCCCAAATTCATAAAACACACTTGATGCACTCACATACACACACCCACACTCACACACACACAGATGCACATAGAGAAACACACAGTGAGTACAGTGACCTGCACACTCAGGCTGATTATGTTGCATGTATGCCCATTGTATGTTTAAGTTTAGGGATCCATCCCCAGCCCTACACAGAGCAGACATCATGGTGCACACCTGTGATCCAAGCTCTTGGGTAGTGGGTGCAGGAGGACCAAGAATTCAAGATCATCCTTGGCTACATACATACTTAAGGCCAGTCTGGGCTACATGGGAACCTATCTCAAACAGACCAGAAAGTGAAGAAAGTTGCCTGCTACCAGCATGACATCACTTCCAGGACCCACATAGTGAAAGGGCAACCAACTTCTAAAAGTTAAAAACAAAAGCAAAGCCGGGCGGTGGTGGCGCACGCCTTTAATCCCAGCACTTGGGAGGCAGAGGCAGGCGGATCTTTGTGAGTTCGAGGCCAGCCTGGTCTACAAAGTGAGTCCAGGACAGCCAGAGATATTCAGAGAAACCCTGTCTCGAAAAAAAACCAAAAAAAAAAACAAAAAAAAACAAAAGCAAAGCAGCTGATTCACATCTTTAATCCCAGCTCTCAGAGGCAGAGACAGGCAGATCTCCGAATTCAAGGCCAGTCTGGTCTACAGAGTGAGTTCTAGGACAGCCAGGGCTGCAGAGAACCCCTTGTCTTGAAAAACAAAAACAAAAAACAAAAAATCCCAGACATAATACAACCAAAGAACTGTTAGTATTTGGTATTTGTGAGATGCTTAAAACTTGGAACATGCCTGGCCCTTGGCGAGTGTTTGCTGGCTGGACTGAATCAGAGCCACAAGGGTATAGATCCACCTTCCATAATGGGGGACATACTGAGACAACGTCACCTCCTCTCCTGTGTGCTCTGCATGTACTGGTGGCTGTCTTTGATTGCCCCTCTTGTACTGTGTGCCCTCTCTGATTGCCCCAGTCCACAGAGAACTCCAGTGATAAAGGCCCAGCATGCCAAGTGGCCAGCTTCTTCCAGAAGTTGAGGAAGAAGGGCATGGAGTTGAGCCAGTGTTGCTCACTCACTCCATGCTGCCATCCCAGGCTCTACTGGGACGTAACAGCGCTACCAGTGCTGTCAGTAATGGTACTCGTCGTCATTTGAGTCCTGTCAGCACCATTGTAATATTCTAGAGCCAGGAGCCTAGCTCCGCTGCCGTGGTAGAGTATGCATAGTACCATGTCCAGGTGACCCAGTAGGTCCCCTTCATCACTCCAGGAGTTTCTTCCCCCACAAAATGGAGGTCCATCCCTGTCTCTCTGAGGGTTGAGGGGACTGACAAGCACACAATGAAAGGATCTAAGTGTCCACCTGGTGGGGGAGGGCAGCGGTCAGAGTTGCACGGAGGTGGCACTCAGCACCCCTCTGCAAAAGGGGAGACACGGTTGGCTGCCATACTCCTCTAGCCTGCCCAGGTCTTGGATTTGAGATTTGTGCCCCTGCTTCACCCTTGTCCAACTCCCGGCAGGTCAGGCTGTGAGAATACCCAGAAGGTCTGCCTGCTCTTGCCTGATGGCAGTTGCTCCACCCCCTTGGCCATTTCCCACTTGGTGCCAGTGCCTCGAGTCCCAATGGGGGGCCGAGGGGCTGCAGCTAATTGCAAATAGCTTCTCAGAACTCCCCCGCTGTTCGGCTAAATTCACCGGAACTAATGTGTCCCGAAACAAATTTCACAGAAGAGCAGGGCAATTACATGATATTTAGTTCTCCTTCCACGTCCCCCACCCGAGGCTTGGGCCAGGTTGGAGGGGACTGTGTGCCAGGGCAGGCTGCTCTTCCTTCCCACCTTTGAACTCCACTCAGCCAACATTCCTCCCTCTCCCTTTTGTTTTCAGATTTTATCAAAGCTAACTAAAGCAGGGGCCACTTCCTACCACCTGCATCTCCACCCCCAGATTTATAAGCTGGTTCAATATCAGTGTAAGGAAACACTGGCTCTGAACCCAGACCCAAGTTCAAATGCCAGCTCTGGCACTTCTCAGCAGCGTGTCCTTAGTCAACTCCCTTGACTTCTCTGGGCCACTGTCCCTGATCCTTAAAATGAGAGTGTTGGCTGCCGTGAAGAAGAGACGGAAAGACAAAGCTAATACATTTCTCATGGGATCTAGCACATAGTAAGCCTTCAGTACTTCTAGCACACAGTGGGCCTTCAGTGAACATTGATAGCCTTCAGTACCCACGTCAAGGTGGTCTTTTCAAGTTCAGCTGAAGCTGTACACAGCCTGATCACTCACAGCAATGATCCAAGATGTCTCTCCCCTCACTTCCCCCATGCCTGCCACTCACCCTCTCTGCTGTGCAGCCTAAATAGATAGAAGTCCCTGGATGTTCCTCTGGTCAGGTTCAGCACTTCCCAGAAGTCTGCGTGGAGAACCTTTTTTCACATTTTTAGTTGACTGGAGTCCCACAGCCACATGACCAGCTATCCAGCATGATGTTCCCAGTGGGCAGGCTCAGGCCTTCACTTGACCATGGGTATTCTCTGGGAGGGGGGGGGGGTCAGAGAACAAATGTAAGGTCAGTTAGGATAAGAAAGATGATGTGAGGGTCCTGGACACCTACTAGAGGGGCAACTCTGAGATGTGAGTCTTGGAGTGAGGGGCTAGGATCAATCACTTCCATGGGGACTGGCAGTGCAAAGGCCCTGAGGCAGAACTGGTTGAACTGAGGTGGCTCAAGAGTGAAGGAGATAAAGGAGCTTGACTCAGTTGGGGTTCTGAGGGATGGCTGCCCTTTTGATAGAGGTCAAACACAGAGAAAGATGAGGGACCAGAGGCAGGTAGGGAAGCTGGTATCTAAAATGGCAGTGGTGATGGGGTGGGGAGCAGGGCCTACAGCGTTGAGGACATATGGTCCAGCATGGCCAGTCTTGGACCATGCAGTCACCATTAGCTACTCCTCACAGGCAGAACAGAACTCCAGGGAGGATGTGTGCCTCCAGACACAAGCCCCAAAGCACGGTAAGTATGCAGCTAATCATTTCAGGGGAACATTCGCCCCCCAGCCCATCCTCTTCACAAGTCTGGCCTCACTGCAGTCCCTGATGAAGGGAGTCTGGCATAGCAGGGAGCACCCTTGGGGGCAGGGTGGCCTCTGTGTGTCATTGATGAATCAGGAGCAGCCAATGTATAAAGTAAGCATCAGCAGCTGCAATTCCACCTCCCTGTGTGCCAAGTGGCATGCTCAGGATGTCTGTAAAAGCTTCCATTTCACCTCCAGGAAGGAAGGGAGGGGAAAAGGAGGAAGAGAGCAGGAGAGGAAAGAAGGGAGGGAGGGAAGGAAGGAAGAGAGGAGAGAAGGAAGGAGATACCTCGGGTTCCCCATGCACCCCTGAAGCTCCACCTCTAAACTTTGAGGGTCCTGAAGACAGAAGTCCCCCAAAGCCATCTGAGAACTGGCCACAAGGTCTCTGGCACTTCCAAATCCATTTTCTGCCAGGCACTGTTTGTCACCAGTGCCCCCAACGTTTCAGGAGAAAAGGACAGCTTCCCTCCCAGCACCTCCCCAATCCCTGAATCTGTGCACAGAGTGAGTTGCCCCTCACGACCCCACCCGCCCTTGACTAAATGAATGCAATGTGGGCCCAGATCATTCCACAGCCATAAAGGTGATATATATATATAAAAAAGTGGGGTGTCACAGGGTAGGGGGATGGTGGTGAGAAGGCGATTACAGAAGCAGGGTTGGGACTGGCTGCCTGCTTCTTATCTCCCCCCAGCAGGCCTGTCTGGGGGGCTTTCTAGAAGCAAGGGACCCTGGACAGACCCTCCCTGCCCCCACTTCAGTGTAGCAAGAGGCTCCAGGCAAGACCCACCCAGCTGAGAGCTGGCGGCACTGGAGCCAACCAGGGGGTGGGGCAGCCAGAGAGTCATTCCCAGTGGGGAGGCGGTGTTCAGGGATGCAGTAGGGTGGGTCCCTATCTGCCTAGGGAAATCAAAGACACAAGTTATAGTGGGGAGGGGGGGTGTCCTGGTCCTAGGATGCTGGGAGTCACCCTGAAAAACTGGGTGATGTTTGTGAATATCAACTGAGCGACTGTGTTGTACCAGAAAGGATGGGAAGATGTGCAAGAGAGGACCCCCAAATTTCCCACTCAATCCCCAACATGATCCACAGAGCAAATATTCACCTCCCTCCCCCCCCCAGCACAGATGGGCAGACAGACAGAAGCACAAACTTGACTCAGTAGGTCACTTCCCATAATGCCTTGCTAACACTGACCCCAACTGAGGGGTAACTGAAGAATGAATGCCTAGGCAGAACCTGGCTGGGTCTGGAGCCCATTGACTGGCTAGATTGGCTGGCCAGTGAGCACCCAGGGTCTACCTGGCTCAGTCACCTCAGCTGTGCCTCAGTTTCCCTAGTATGAAATGAGGGTATTACTAGCCACCTCTTAGAGCTGCTTGGAAGATGGTACAATGAGGGTGACCCAGGCCCTGAGATAGGTGTTAGGTACTGTGGGTCCTGGGGGGGGGGGTATCTTGGCTCCTCCCAGAAGGCCTTCAGGGTGGCTCAGGAAGAGGGGAAGAGAGGGTGTCGCCCTGAGGCCCAATCTTTGAGAAGGGGAAGAGGCCCCTCTGATTTCAGAGGGTTGGAGTGGAGCTTGTGGGGTTCTCCTGAGCTAGGTCACTCCCTGAGAGGACATCATCTGTTCTAGCCTGTGCCCCTGCAGAATGTGGCATTTATTGAAAGGATGGTGGAGGGACCTTCCAGTCACCAAGATGGCCATCCCCATCCACAAAGACAGCCACGGGTCCAGGAGTCAGGAGAATTCTGACTGAATGGCATGTATTGTGTGCATACACACACATGTGTCTGTGTGTGCATGAGTGTCCTCCACACTCAGGAATACATGCCTTAAAAGATACCCAACACTCCAAGGACTAGTTACAGACACACTTGTAGAGGCCAAGAGTCATGATGGAAAAGGCAGAGATGGAGACAAATTGACAGAGAGCTCACTAGAGACACAGAGCTAGGGAGATAGGAGGCAAAACCAGAGGGAAGTTGAGCTGGGAAGAGTAGACAGTTAGAGGGCAGACAGTGGACAACAGAAGCCAGGAAAGGCATCACGGGCAGGGGAGAAACAGAACCCCAAGGGCTCTTCTCCCTCTCCAGGCCACCTCAGGCTCAGTCCCCAGTCCTCTTCTTTGTCTCCTGCTCATAGCCCTACTTCCTTCCATCCCACCCCATGCCCTGATACAACCCACCCTGTACCTCCACTATTACCCCTGTACCCCTTTCCTGGGTCCTTGCACCCTCTCCCCCAGCACCCTACCGGTGCCCCTGTACCCTGTCTTGCACCCCACCTATGTCCCTGAATCCCACAGTTGCCCTGGATCCTATCTCTACTTTTAACCCCAACCCTGCACCCTAGCCATCCCTGCACCCAGTCCTGCACCCCACTTCTGTACCCTCACTCTCCCTCCTCTGTCCCCACCCCCCAGTGTCCCCTCTTGAAAGCCCCCCTCCACCTCCTTGCCAACACGGTAGGGTTTTCTGGCGCCTTTGTGGCTGCCCTGAAGTGCGCGGCGACAATGGCCGGGTGACAGGGTTAATTCGCGCGCGGCGGTGGGAGCGGCGCGGCGGGGACAATGCGGCGTCTTTGAGCGCACGGCCTTTGTGCCCGTGTGAACCGCGAAATCTGTTCCAGTGCCCGGCGGGCGGGGCTGCGCGCTTTAACCCCCTCCAGGCCTCCTCGCGCGCGGCCTTGAACCCCGGCCGCACCCAGAGGTGAGAGGTGCAGCGATGGGTCAAGGTTCTGTCCAAAGGCCTCCGACCTGCAGGGTGGCCCGGCTTCTCTTCTGAGGAGAATCAGGCTGCAAGACCACGCGTGACCAGTTCAGCAGCCTCCGGGTTCTGCTGTACCCCCAGGTGGCCCGGCTCGAAAGTCATGAGGCCTTTTTTGCCCAATCCAGCTACACAGCTGTGCATCCTTAAGGCAAGGGACTACACGATCTGATCTTCGTCCTCCACTGCGCAGAAAGTTGCCACGCCTGCCTTAGAAAGGATGAATTAATGAAGAGACATGGAGCCCACACTTATCTGGGTCTGTGTATATGGAAAACAGTCCTGGCTGGGCCTTTCACTCTTGCCTGGGGCTAATCTTATATTTAAACGTTAACAGAATCTTATACCAAACATGTATTGAACTCATTATTTTTCTAATGACTTTTTGTTCCCATGTAAAAATGGGAGCAGGAATTCTACACCCACAGGCATAGTGAACTCTCACAAAAAGTCGACTTCCAGAAGCTTCCACACTGGATTCTGACTGCTGTGGGCTCCTTTCACCATTGTTTCCAGCCACTTCTGACACTGGGGAGATCCTAGCAGAACACTTCTATTGAGACTTCAGTAATAGATCCCACGTTCTGGGAGAAAAAAAAATTTTCCTGGGTGCCATCACTCCACTAGGGTTCCTGGGTCCCCCACCCTTAGCTCTCTCCTGACTTGGTCCTCAGTGAGTGGGAAGGTGGGGGCCCCAAAACTTCTGATCCCTTCCACTCCTGATGTGAAAGACTAGAAGGATCTATCCTTCTAGAACAGTGGGTGAGGGAATGGAAGCTCAGAGAAAATAACGGGAAGCCCGTAGAGTTGTCCATCCCTTAAGATATCCTGGAAGTTCCAGGCCACCCCCATACTCAGAAAAAGACCCATTTATTCAAAGGTTTAGCTTGAAGCCTTAGGTGTCTGTCACATTGGCCCATCACCCATAAACATGAGGGCAGAAAACAGCAGGAAGGCACTGAGCCGGAAGGCAGAACTGGGCTAGCCTCAGACTCATAACATCAAATCCACAGTTCTTTAGTAAGATTTCCCATCAGATGCTTGGCTTAAACTTCTCCCAGGCATGCGATCCTGCTGTTGAAAACCTATGTCCTGCCTCACACCAGGGCTGAGTCTCAGGACTGTGAACCTTGTTTGGGTGACCTTTTCATGTTGAATACAACACCATCCATGATACAGGTGTCTACAGGGCACATGTTGGTCCTCACTTCCGTCTTCTTCCCGGTCTCTCACCCTAGGGTTCTGTGTTTTGGTTTTATATTATTTGTTTTTACGATGGGGGTCTCGTGTATTCACACTTTGCCTTGAACTTCTGAGCCTCTTGCCTCTACCCCACCAATGTTGGTGTTGCCCATGTGCACCACCATAGCCAGTTTCCGCTGCCCTGGAGATGGAAGCCAGGGCTTCAATCACACTGGGTAGTTCTTTGTCAAATGAGCCACACCCCAGCCTTCACCTTTCATGTGCCGGAAGTTGGAAAATCCTTTCCAGCAAGAAAGTCAAAGCTAAGTTTCTGAGCCTCTTGACTGCTCACACTTCTTCACGCTAATGGACACAGTCTCTGGAAAACCCTAAAGTTTCAAGAGGAAGCAGCCGGGACTGGGAGGTGCCCACAAGGTCCCGAGCGCTCAGGGCCAGCACAGATGGAGTGGCTCTGGGCTGGGGGCAAGGGGCAGATGCGACCATCCCCTAGGTCTCAGCTGCCTTCTTATCTCTTCATTGTCTCCTCATCGCCCAGACCCACCCCCTCCCCAGTGCCCTTCTGTCATCTCCGTGTGTCCCAGCCCCAAACTCCAGAGGGAGCCTGGGCCAAGGTCCTCACAGGCCTCCTTGTGTCGGGCCAAGTGGGAAGGTGGGGGCTGCGGGAGGGCAGGAAGGAGGGAGGTGGAGAGGCCAGGAAGGGGGGGTGTCAGAGTCTATAAATCACGGCCCACTGCGCTCCTGTTTAACCCACTTCTCCAACGAGTTGTCAGCGAAACCGTTAATTAATTAGGTAATCCCGCAATGAAGTGGATTCTAAATGGCTCCCCCCTCCCAGCCTCCCGTTTAGATAATTGCTGCAGAGGGATCTTTTGTGAGAGTCATTTCTTCCAACAGGGATGGGCCTGGAACAGGAGGGAGATGAATTTAAAGGCTGGGTCAGTGTGCTGTTCCTGAGTGATCTATGAAGGGAGACTTTTGGGATATTTCCTGTGTTTTTGTTTGAGGGAGGCTTTCGGCGTAGTTCAAGCTGACCTCAGACTAACAATGTGGCTGCAGATGATCCTCCTGCCTCCAGCTCCCAGAGTGCTGGGTGCTAGGATTAGTAGCATTGCCACACCCAGGCCAAGAGCCCCCACCCCACCCTTTTTAAAGGTAAAAACTGAAGCAGGTTGGCTGCTGGTGACAAGGGACAGACGATAGGGCCGAGCTCTGGTGTCTGAGAGCTTTCCTCTGAGCTAAGGATGGTTTATGATTCTACAGAAGTCTCCCTTCTGGCAGGGTAATAATGTTAATAAGTACAGTGGTGGGTGGTGGTGATCATGATGGTGGTGGTGAATGAGATGGTGATGATGATAGTTGTGATGGTGGTGATGGTGGTGATGATGGTGATGGTGGTGGTGATGGTGATGGTGGTGGTGATGATGATGATGGTGGTGATTGTGATGATGCTGCTGCTGCTGCTGATGGTGATGATGGTGGTGATGGTGGTGATGATGATGATGGTGATGGTGGTGGTGATGATGATGGTAGTGATAATGGTGATGATTGTGATGATGCTGGTGATGGTGGTGATGATGATGATGGTACTGATGATGGTGATGATGCTGGTGATAATTGCTACCAAGTTTGGCCTGCCAGCTAGGGACAGTTAACAGGTAGCTACAGTCTCCACACTCATGATCTGTAGCAGATGAGTAAGTGGGGCTATGGAGATTAGAGAAACTGAAGTCCATGAGAGTAGGTGACGTACAAGCTCACAGTCCTGGCCAGTGACAGGAGGGACCAAAAGTTGCACTGCCCATCTTCTTAGCAATTTGGTGATTTTGTGAGAGTCTGCCCTTTGCTCAAAGAGACACCAGAACTATGGTAATGGTTGCATTCAGTTTGATGTCAAATAAGGAAAGTAAGGAGAGTATTTGTCAATGAATGCAATAATGATAACACAGAACCTAAGTGACTTATGACTCGGGATTTGTCCTTTTTGTGTCCCTAATTAGCCCTTAGCTGCTGTCAGTCCATGTACATCAACAAGACTGACTCTTCCTATCCTGGATCTCCAAGGGAGGGCACTGCCCAGAATGGACAGTCAGAGTCTGTTTCCCAACACAAGCCCTGTCCCTAGATGTAATAGATTAGCAAGGTGTAGACCTTTGACCCAAGTCAGGACACTGTAACTGAAGTTACGGCTTCTTGTTGGAGTTGGGATTATCAAGATAGAATTGCTATCACTCCCTGGAAGATGAAGCTGCTATGATATCCATTGCAAGTTTCTGGGAGTGGTGTCCCTACCATGGAGCTCACATGGTGGAACCACAATATCTGACAATATTATCGAGCTCCTATCTACAGCTATGCCTGATGGCCACATACACATAGGTATCTTCCCTTTAAATAAGATTTTATTGGTGTGACATTTGGTACTTACTGATCACCAGTCAGTCTTCATTGTCTTCTTCCTTCAGTACAGAATTCTGGTTTTGTCTAAGGGAGCAATTTAATGTCCAGACTTTTTAAAAAAAAATACTTATTTATTACTTCAGGTTACATCTTCATCACAGTGCCCTCTTTGCCCTCTTTCCACCCCTCCCAGTCCTCCCACCCTCTGTCCCCTATCCCTTCCATCCCACTCTTCTGGAGTGGAGTGTCCCTACATAACAGTCCCCTGCCCCAGTTCAGCAGTCATATGAGGGCCAAGAGCCTCCTCATACACTGGGGACCTACAAGGCAGCACCACTAGGGCAAAGTGTCTCATTGATAGGAAACAAAGTCTATGTTCCTGTTCCCTTTGGTGCATTGGCTGTAGTATAGTTATTCTGTAGCAGTCAGTAGTCATACCATGTGGTCCTGGGCAATGGCTCTAGGGACAGCGCTTTGTCCTTCTGCCCTCTCTGCCTGCATTGCAGACCCTTACTCCTTTCTTGGTTTCTAGTTAGCTGCGGGGCAATCTCCAGGTTTATTTATGTGACTGACTCTGCACTGTCTTTACTTGCAGCCAGGTGCAGTCCTAGGGGACCGAATGGAGGTCCCACATCTGCCACTGAGAGCCCCTGCCTGATGTGCCCCCTCTGGGAGATGAGAAGACCATCAGAAAGAGAAACTGGGGGTGGAGAGCAACTCTGGCAGCAGTTCTCTGCTGCAAGATGGTCACCCACTGTGTTCCCTCATCTCCATTACCTAGCAAAGACAACAAGCAGGAAGGACCATAAATTGTAAAGAGATGCGAACAAAATTATTTTTAGCAAGCTCAGGTAGTATTTCAAGGTGAAAAAAAGATGTAGACATCACCTGTTACATCTCCATCCATGTCATCTCCATCCCCAGCCCATAGATAAGCAACCTGCAAGTTACAGTGCTTGTTGACCTTGTGTCCTAGTCTCTCAGGGAACTTTCATGGAGCTGGAGAGATTGCTCAGCAGTTAGGACCTCTTGCTGCCTTGCAGAGGACCTGGACTCTGCTCCCAACACCCATAGCCAGCAGCTCAAGGCCTCCTGTAGCACCAGTGCCAGGATAACCAGCGCCCTCCCCTGGCCTCTGTGGGTAACTGCACTCAGGTGTGCGTATACACACACAATTAAAAATAAATCTTTTAAAAAATAATGATTCCAGCCTTGGCATGGTGGTGCCTACTTTTAATCCCAGAACTCAGGAGTCAGAGACAGGTGAATCTCTGTGATTTCAAGGCCAGCCTGGTCTACATAGTGAGTTCCAGGGCAGTTAGAGCTACATAATAGAAAGACCTTGTCTCTAAAACAGTAGTAGTAGTAGTAGTAGTAGTAGTAGTAGTAGTAGTAGTAGTAGTAAATAATGCTACAAATACATAATACTAAGCTGAGTATAGTGAGACATATCGGTAATCCCAGAATTGGGAAGGCTGAGCCAGAAAGTTTTCTATGAGTTTGAGGCCAGCTTCGGGCTACATTGCAAGACTCTGTCTTTAAACAAAGAAAAAGAAACAAACCCAAGCAGGGTAGGGTATGAGAGTTATAGAAATCTACAACATTAGATATGGAGATTCTAGAATCATAGCTTTATAAGACCTCAGATCCACAGAATTACAGAATTGGAAATGCCTTTACAAATGTAACACAAAACCTAGTAGCTGCCAGTTTGTGGACTCTAAGACTCATGCAATGTTAACAAATGTACTAAGTAAAACCTTAAAAAAAAAATCCTGCATATGAAGCTAAATAATTGGTATGTATTAGATGTCGGGTAACAGATCATTGACGTTTTAGAGTTATATAAGATCATGGAAACACAGAATATCAAATTGAATATCAAACTAATAAAATCTCAGGACACAATATAAAGTATGAGAACTGCTGGTGTTTTAAAATCTTAGAATTACAGACTTCAGGAGAGTCCAGCCCTGGGCCTCAGGCCTGTAATCCTAACACTGGAGAGACAAAAGCAGAAGGACTAGAAACTCAAAATCAGCCTGGGCTACAGGGTAAACTCAAGCTCAAACTGGGCCCTTAGTGAGACCTCATCTCAAAATGAAGAATGCAAACAGAGAACTGGGGCTGTGCCTCAGTGGTGGAGCGCTTGCTTTGCATGCTCAAGGCCCTAGGTCAAAAAGAGTTGTGGGGCCTTAGACCAGCCAAAGGCAGCAGGTTCTTCTCCAGTGACAGGCAAGGAGCCCTGAGCAACACAGACATCTGTGAGGACACACGCTAGGGCCTCTATAGAGACAGCAAATAGAAATATTTTTTAAATCAGAATCATTAAAAGAAGGAGAAAATACAGTGTGCAATTTCCCAAACAGTAAGGTGATGCTGATGACCTCAATCCATCCTACAGAGAGTGGGGGTGGGGAGGAGTAAGGAAAAGGGCCCCCACTTACAGCACCCTCACATAGTGTCCAAAGAGTGAAAGCTGAAAAGGCAGAACTTATTTCATCTGTGCAAATTACAATAAATATAAATGGTTTGAATGCATCAAAAAAGAGAGAGAGAGAGATTACGGAGATGGCTCTTTAGTAAAAGCATTTCTTATGCAAGCATTAAGAAAATGAGTTTGGATTCCCAGCACACATGTACAAACCCATACATGGCAGTAAATGTCTGTAATCCTGTCACTGATGGAATGGAAAAGGGAGGATCCCTGGGGTTCATTGGCCAACCAGTCTAGGCATATCAGTGAACTCCAGGTACAATGAGAAATCAAAGAGAGAAAAAAGGTGGAGGGACCAGAAAGATGGCTCAGGAGTTAAGAGCACTCACTGCTTTTGCAGAGGACCTAAATTTGGTTTCCAGCACCTACTGGAGGCTCACAACTTCATTTCCAAGGGATCTGATGCCTTTGTGAATCTGCATGCACATGATACACATAAACACAAACAGGCACACATATACACATAAAATAATAAAGAAACAAACACAAACAACAGCAGAAGCAAGATGGCTCAGCAAGTAAAGGTGCTTGCTACCAAGCCTGACAATCTGTGGAAACCTAATGATGGAAAGAGAGAACCAATTCCTGCATGTTGTACTTTGACTACCATAAGCATACCATGGCACACATGGCTGCTCACGTACAAAGAAATAAGTGTAATTTGAAAAAAAATTTTTAAATAAGAGAGAGCGCCATAAAGGAAGGTGCCTAATTTTGGTGGGTAGGTGAGTATACTTGCACACACATATCATGAATGAATGAATTTTTCTAAAAGATCAGGGTTCTTAAGTCAGATAAAATATAAAACTGGTAACAAGAAATTGAAAAGGTGTTAGGGTAAAAAAAAAATAAGGTGAGGGAATACTAGCAAAAAAAATTATTGGGCTGATGTAGCCATATTTGTAGCATACGTGATAGAATTTAAAGAGAAAGACACGGGAGCCAGTGGGTGCCCAGTAGATGTTTGCTGATTGAGTGATTGTTGTAAGCTTTGGATAAGAGTGCAGTTGTATATTCAAGCCAGACCAATGTGATGTGAGGGACCAAACAATGTCCTTGCTACCCACTGGTCTCTTCATTAACTGGAGCTCACCAGTTCAGCAGCAATAGTCAGTAAACTCCAAGGAGCCTCCTGCCTCTGTAGGAGGCATACGCTGCCACCATGCCCCACCTGACATGGGGAAGTGCTAAGTGTGTAGCCATTGGTGAAAGAGAAGCCAGTCTGATGAGGGTCTAGATCACAGGATTCCATTCATGAGATGCTCTAGAAAACACAAAAGCATGGAGACCGTGAGTACATCTCTCATCTTTACCATTGGCTCAGAGCTCAGAGAGCTGACTCAAGCAGGGGGGGATGTTTTAGTACAGTAAAATTATTCAGTAGGATGCTGAGCTGGTGCATTAAAAAAATATGGTTATGCAAGACCTGTAGAACTTTCTAGAACAAAATGGGGTCCCAATGCACCCACATTTTAAAGTTATGAGGGGATAGAAGATGCATGATATAACAAAACAATCCCCATTAGAGATGTCTGAAACAACACTGGAAGACCTTGGGGGGCAACATGGCAGCCAAGTGACTTTGGATGTAGATGACATTCATAATGACCAAAGGGACTCCCCATGAGCATATTCCTGTTTGATAACCATGTTTCCACAAAAGCATCAAGGATGACTCTGAAACTACTCTGTAGTGTACTGAGATTGAACAATAAAGGGGACATGGCAGATAATGGGAATCAGGGTCTCACTGTTGACTAATGGCTCAAAATCAGGCGCACCAGTGAGAACTCACAGTCAACTTGAGCCAACAATGCATGGGAAAAGTCACAGAGTAGTTACTATAGAATGAGGAAAAAGATAGATGTGGGTGGAGCCCAGCTGTAGAGATCTAACCTAAAATCTGTCAGTGAGGAGCTGGGTTATCTCAATGGTAAAATGTGTGCCTAGCATGCATGAGGTCCTGATGTCTACTAGACACTACAGAAAATACAGATAGAAGATTATAGATACACAGGTAAACAGCATATGAATTATAGGTATATAGAGGGTTGGTGGATGGATAGATTAGATAGATAGGTGGGTGGATGAATGGATGGATGATGGATGGATGGGTGGATGAATGGATGGATGATGGATGGATAATGGGTAGAGGTAGATGATAGATAGATAGATAGATAGATAGATAGATAGATAGATAGATAGATAGATGGATAGATAGATAGATGATAGTGATAGATGATTTATAGATATAAATAG
>CAJQZJ010004765.1:3809323-3857613 GCA_907164525.1 Lophiomys imhausi
GTGGATAGATTATTGATAGGTAGAGGATAAATGATAGATAGATAGATGGATGGACTGGGAGATAGACAGGTAGATATATGGGTTTATAGATGATATATTATTGGTAGATAGTGGATAATTGATAGATGTGGTCCCACATAAAAGCAGAGAATTACTTGCCATGGTGGTACATACTTTTAATCCCATCACTTGCGAGGCAGAGGCAGGCAGATGGATCTCTGTGAGTTTGAGGCCATCCTGGGCTACACAGTGAGACCCTATCTCAAAAAAAAAGAAAAAAAACCAAAGAAACAAAGCAGAGATCCCTGTGTGTGGGAGGAGTTAATATTCATGAATCTCTCTCTCTCTCTCTCTCTCTCTCTCTCTCTCTCTCTCTCTCTCTCTCCCCCCCCCCCCCCCCCCGACAGCCAGGACTGGCTTGAAGCAAGCACAGTACACCAGCAATGACCACATTTAATGGCTTTCCAACACTTCCAATAAAAGAACTCAGTTCTCCTCAGAGCGATGATTGTGCCAGATTAGGGACAGAAATACACTGGATGAACCCAGAACCTCTTGCTATGTTAGAACATAACACATCACTCAAAGAATGAGCAGTCAACTGAGATTGCAAAACAACAGGAGCCCCTCCTGAGAGAATGGCCATTGGCCAAAGACTCTGGGCAAAAAAATGTAATAATGTAGAATTGGGTTCTTATCCAAGCTACAAGTTAAGTGCCTATGAGTTCATACCGACACAAAGAAATGATCGATCGAATAGATTGGCTCGAGGGAGAGAACTGGGCAGCCCCCCATGCAGAGTCCCCAGGAACTGATGGTCTGTCTGTTCCCCCAGGAAGTGTATCTAAACACCCTCATCCTCCAACTGGGACCAGTAAAGGGTAGAGCAGAGACATGAGCAGTGACCCTCATTCCCAGAATGCAGTGCAGAGCCAGGGATGCAGCTTAATCTCTGGAGTGCTCACCAACCATGCACAAAGCCCTGGGCTTTGATCTCCAGCACCTTACATCCCATGACTCAGAAGATGGAGTCAGGAGGATAAGTCCAAGGCCATCCTCAGATGCATAGGATGTTTGAGGATAGCCTGGGCTACATGAGACACAATCTCAATTGGAAGGGGGGGTGCCACACCATGGAAAGAAGGGAGGTGGGGAGTTTACAGTGGAGACCCTCGGGATACAGAATCTCAGCTAGACACTCACAGTTGGTACCAATAGTTGTAAGATAAGTGGATAGTTGATATTGGATGCATAGGATGTGAGGCGGGGTGTCCTATGCTGTGGCCACCTTATCCAAACCCACCACCCTAGTCTGATCATGGAGAAAACCTGAATTGTGAGAACCAAGTGTGGATTCACAACAGTGGACTGTGTTGATGTGAGGGTTAATGACAGGAGTGCTGGGCATGGGTCTGGGGCTCTCTGTGCTGTCTTCGTGATGATTCTGTGCATGCACAACTTTTCTGGCAGGAAACCATTTTTAAAAGAAACAGAATGGATTTACAAAGCTCCACCCACTCTGAGTCAGTATTCATGGTGAGGTGTTTTCAAGCCACAGTATATAGGTAGGAGCTGGGGGCGGGGCAGGGGGTTGGGGAGACACATCACCTGTTAAGGCACTCAGCATTTGCAGAGACTCCAGATCCAGCTCCCATCATCCACATGGCAGCTCACAACTCTGATACCTGCGCAGCTTGGGTCCTAGAACCTGACTAGGGCTGTAAGGAAATGAAGAAAGAACAGACTCACGTACAGAAAATCTGGAGCCACATTCTGATGGAATGACACCTATGACCTCCCCAACCCAGAACCTCAGTTTATTATATACAACACAGGGAGAGTTGGCTGGTCTCAGTAGGAGGCCTACAGTTGAGCAGTCTCAGGCTGCAAACATTAGAGAGGGGGCTGTTACTAATTTTTGTTCACAACAATCAATCTTTGGTAAACACTCTCATACTTGGCCAGAGCGAGGCTTTGCTTTGCCAATTTCCCAAGGGTCAGAGGTTTGGGGGGTCCTCTCCAGAGCAGTGTCCAGGCCAGCAACGCACACAGGCGCTAACTCACTCACTCGGGGCCTCCTCCACACCTTACACACAACCACCTGCAACTCCAGTTCCAAGGGACCTGAACTCCCTCTTCTGGCCTTCATAGGCAACTGCGTTCATATGGTGCACAAAAACTTAGAGAGGCACACACACATACACATAAACTAGACAAGATACATCTTTAAAAAGGAAGGAGCTTAGAGTGTGGAGAGACATGACAGGGCTCCAGGTTCTGTCTGTAAAATAGTTGCCTCATGAGCATGAGGAGCTGTGTTCAATTCTCAGAATTCACATTTTTAAAAAGCCCGTGTGTGCACTGGGAGATGGAAAGAGGCAAATCCCTGGGGCTCACTGGCCAGCTGGCCTATCCCTATCTGTGAGTCCTAGGTTCAGAAAAAACAAAAAAAACAAAAAAAAAAACAACCCTGTCTTAGGAAAACAAGGGTGACAGCTTCCTGAAGAAAGATACCCAAGGTGACCTCTGCCCTATACATACATGCATGCACACATGTATGTGCACACACATGTGTATGTATGCACCAATATACACAAAGCCACAGCCTCACAATTCCATTCACATAAAGCTTTAACAGGTGACAACTCCTGCCTAGTGACGATAAGGCCTGTGGCCATGTGAGGATGGGATGAAGGGCAGATTTTTCAAGGGAGGCTCAAAGGCAGAGTCTTTAATGGGGCTGCGGGCTCTGGTGATGATCTTCAGGTGGCCCTGACTCTTCTGTCTATTACAGATCAAAATTGCCTCAGAAACCTGGCTTTTCAAAGAGACACAGGTATAGAGGGAGGGCATTTGGAGGTGTGCCCATGGGAACATGGGAAGATGGCTGGACCAGAGGATGGGAAGCTGGGAAGCTGGGAGTCAGCCCTCTCAGGTTCTGATTGGCTCTGGGAGCCAGTGGTGGCTAATTTCTCCTCCCTGGGGGATCCTGGGAAAGCAGGCCTCATTAGTTGAGGCCTGGCCCTGTGGAACTCCATGTTTGTTAAGAATTAATGGGGTGTCCCCAGAGTAAGAGTGGAGGGGTCTCCTAAACTAGTTCCTTCCAACTCAGCCCCCTGCCATGCTCATGGGCAGTCAGGGGAGCCAGCTACCGCCTGAGAGCCCAGAGGGAGGGACTGAGCAGGCTAATGGGCCTTGCTAGCCTCCTGCAGACCTCAGGATTCTGCCACAGGCCAGAGAGGAAAGAGCTAGCAATACTGAGTGTCCCAGGCTCTTTCTAACATGGCCCAGAACTCAGCCATCCCAAAAGCTGTGGCACCCTAGAAGAGGTCATCATGGGAGGCCATGAGTTTATCCCAAGGATGTGGATGTATCCAAGACTGGGAAGCCACTCCTCTGTTGAGGACACCCTCAGATGACTCCTTGGTCTATCTCTAGCTATGAAATGGTCTTCTTCTGACCCATGGTCATTTCTAGAAATAGCCATGGGAGGGGTAACAGCCATACCGCCTGACCCACATGTGTCTGTCAGGTCTGAGTTTGGTATCTCTGACCTGAACCATGGCTTTGTCTCCACTAAATCCTGGGACCGAGCAGCCCTTGGCATTCAGTAGGTGCTCAACAGTCGATTTCCACATGCACATATTAGAGATTGACCCCTGAGAGCCAGCTCAGTGCATTTCCTACCACCTTGGTGCTGGCCTTCCCACTTCCAAGTGCCTTGCCTCAACTCCTGGATCAGCCCCTCCTAGGACCCCACTGAAATGAAACAGAATCGCAGTTCTGACAACCTGAATTCACTTAGAGCTTTGCTCACACTCAGAAGGTTCACTCTCACCCTACCTTGGCTCACAACCCCCCCCCTTCCCCCGCCTAGTCCCCAGCCTCCCTCTCACCCCACTCTGCCAAACTGGAGCTTCTTGCTGCTCCTTAAATACCCCAAGCATGCTCCTGCCTCAGAACTGCGATCCTTACAGTTCCCTCTGCTTGCAGAGCGCTTCCCATTCCTGCCTTAAAACCCTTTCAGGCTCCTTCCCATTTTTCTTTGAAAACACCTAACATAAACCAGCATACATTTGATATAAGTGTGTGTGTGTGTGTGTGTGTGTGTGTGTGTATGTGTGTGTGTGTGTGTGTGTGTGTGTATGTGTGTGTGTGTGTGTGTGTGTGTATACTGTGTGTCTATGTGTTTACATTTACTAGTGTGGTGCATATGTGTGTGAATACACTTACAAGTGTGGTGCACATGTGTGTATACACTTACAATATGGTGCACATGTGTGTGTATACACATATGAGTGTGGTGCATATGGGTGTGCATGTGGAGGTCAGAGGACAACCTCTGATGTTGTTTGTTTTTGAGACAGAGTCTCTCATTGGCCTAGAGCTCACCACATAGGCTGGGCTGGCTGTCAGGGGATCTGCCTGTGTCCACCTCCCCAGTGCTAGGACTATAGGCCCACTCCACAAGGCCTGGGTTTTTTTGTTTGTTTTAATGTTGGTGCTGGGAATTGAACTTGAGTCCTCAAGCATGTGTGGCAAGCACTTTACCAACTGAGCTATGTCTGTAGCCTTTCCTTATGTAATATTTTTTAAAGTTATTATTATTATCAGTGTGTGAGAGAGAGTGGTGAGGTGGATGGATATATGGAAGTCAGGGGACAACTCTATGGATTCATGTCTCTCAGCTTTATTTGGGTTTCAATCAAATTCAGGCCATCAGTCTTGGCCACAAGGGCCTTCACCCACTGAGCCATCTTGCCAGACCATTGTCAGCAGTTTAAATACATACAGGGCCTGTGACAGTACCACAGAGATCCCATGGAGCCTGAGGTGACAAGAGAAGGGGTTTGCTATCCTCTGCCCTCTCTTGCCTGGAGACTGGGCTCCCAGGGGCCTTTCTTTTTTTGTTTTTTTTTTTTTTGTTGTTGTTTTTTTGGTTTTTTTTTTTTTTTTTTGGTTTTTCGAGACAGGGTTTCTCTGTTTAACAGCTCTGGCTGTCCTGGAATCGCTTTGTAGACCAGGCTGGCCTTGAACTCGCAAAGATCTGCCTGCCTCTGCCTCCCAAGTGCTGGGATTAAAGGCGTGCGCCACCACTGCCCGGCTCCAGGGGCCTTTCTGAACACCCTCATTCAGAGCACCCATCTGTTATCCTGGTTGGTTTCCTTTACCTCATCTGGTCTTCTTGGTTAATCTGCTGCCTGCTTCTGTACATAAGCTCCAGGAGGAAATGCTCACATAGGAGGCAAGGCTTACATACCACAGACTTCCTGTACCCTGCCCTGCCTGACTCAAGCCATAGGTGAATGAAAGAAAGATGGAAGGGATGACATCAAGCTGGAACGAACATGCTACACAGAGCCCAGAAGGTGGATCCAATAGAGGCCAGCAGATCACTCAAGGCTGCGAGATAGACAAAAGTCCCTGCCTGGCACCCCAGCTCCCTGTCACTGGAGCATGCTGGTCACAGAGGCTGTTCTCAAAGCCAAGCATGCCTCTGTTTCCCTCCTAGATCGTCCCAGGCCTTGGTGTGGGGAGGAGGTTTTCCTGCTGTTAAGGGAGCTGCTGAATAGGCCTTGCTCTGGGGACTCCAGTGCAGGGAAGGGAATTAGTGATGTTTGCTCAGCAAATACCGTGGGGTGGGGAAGCTGCAGCGAGTCTTTAACAGATGTGGTGTCTATTGGCAAACACTCCAGCCAGCGAGGCTCGTGGATGGGCCTGCCGGGGCCAAATGATGGGAAGGTAGACAGAGACTCCAATTCATGCCTCATGGTGGGATAGGGAGGGAACACGAAGCAGGGCTCACAGATATCTACCATCTAACAACAGCCTGGAAGGGTGGCAGGACCCTCTCTATCTCCTTCCCCATCCAAGGCAGTCTGAGGCACAAATATCTCTTGTGGGTCAGACATACAGGAACCTCCAAAGCCAAACTCTGCTCATCTTCTTGCTGTTGGACAGTGGACGGATCACACGATGTCTTTGGGCCATGTTCCAACATACCCAAACTGCCCAGTCAATATTCTGGAGAGTATGCCTTTCAGCTGTTCCATTTCCTGCATCTCAGTTTCTCCAAAGTGGGGACAATAACACTGCAACACTTGAAATGTTGCCTTTCCCTCTTACATAATTGTTTCAAGTGTAGCAAGAAGGGAGACAGGAGATAAACACATGGATGCTTATGTTTCCTGTTCCTTCCTCCCTACACGGTTCTCCCTGTCCATCTAACCATCCACTGGCCCATTTCTATATCCTTTCTTTCATTGGGCCATTTGTAAGTTGTAATCCTGCGGTATTTCATCCCCAGCTGCAAGGACCACATGGAACCATCACACAGCTTCCAAGGACTTGACACCCCCCTCATCTCTTGTCAACAGACACTACCTAAGTTTTTAATTAGTTCATTAATTAGTCTATTTATTTATTTAAGTGTGTGTGTGTGTGTGTGTGTGTGTGTGTGCGTGTGTGTGTGTGTGTACACTACATGCATGCAGTGCTCATGACGTTCAAAAGAGGGTGTTGGATCCCCTGGAGCTGGAGTTACAAGTCTCATGTGGGTGCTGAGAATCAAACCTGGAAAGAGAAGAGATGCTCTTAACTGCTGAGCCACTTGTCTGGCCTGGATCAACACTCCTATATTGAGCATGATTGCTGCTGTTGTCCTTATTTTGAGCAGAGAGGGGTCATTGTCATCACATACTGGACTCTGCATAGGGCTATCCCAAAGCCTTGGGGTGCCATGCCATCTCAGTGAAAGCCCAGGACGGGGGCAGGGTGCCCACAGGACCAATGGCTTCCTGGACAAGGGGTATGTCTTAGTCTATTTTACTGTTGCTGTGGTAAAAAGAAAGCCACAGCTAGAGGAGGAAGGGTTTATTTCATCTTACAAGCTACATCATCGAGGAAAACCAAGGGAGGAACCTGGAGGCAGAAACTGATGCGGAAAACATGGAGGAATGCTGCATACTGACCTGTTCCCCCCGCTTGCTCAGTCTTCTTTCTTATAGAACTCAGGACCACATGCTCAGGAATGGAGCCACCCAGAGTGGGATGACCATCTCATACCAGTCATTAATTAAGATAATGCCCCATACACATGTCCACAGGCCAAATCTGATGGAAGCAACTCCTCAAATGAGGGTCCCTCTTCCCAGGTGACCAGTTTGTGTCTAGTTTGTGTCACATTGACAAAAACTAACCAGCATTAGAAGAGAACAGCTAGGTAGCCACTGTTTGGTTCTTCTGGGATCATAGGATGTTCTTCTAGGGGTCTCAGTTTACCCCCATCTTCAAAAGGCCCCAGGCCACTGCCCACTAAGGTGAAAGGGGAAATCCTCAAATGGCCCTAGGAGGCTTCATGGCTACATGAAACTAGATTCACACCAACAGTGGAGGACTGGAGGAGGGCTGCTCACACTTGCTCTGAGATGTGGGTACCTCAGGGGGTCAGACTTTGACCTTCTTGGCAAAGTTGCAGTGGGCAGAGGATGAATGAGGCTTTGAGTTCACTTTACCTTCTTCTGGAGTATCTTCCAGCTTTAGAATCACATGACCCTGAGACAGAGAACCACCCCCAGGACAGGAAGCACCACTATCCCACACGAGCTCCACTAAACCTGTTCTGCACCCCATGCTCCTGGGGCTCTCTCCACTCTGTCCCACCTGAACACCGGCAGCAGATGCCTGGGGAGGTCCCTCTCCCACCCCACCTTCTCCATGCCCAGCTCTAAGGACACACCCTACTCCAAGTCAAACCCTAATTCTCTGCACACCTGTTGTTAAATTTCCTTAAACTTGTGGTTCAGATTCTTTCTAGAACATTTCCTCATTTATCTGTAGACTTGCAACAGTTTGTTGAGTATCTACGATGGACCCAGGAGACCATTAGAGCTCCAGACAGATCTTCCATCAGGAAGATGACATTCTACTTGAGGTAGGGATGAGTGGATCAAACCCAACAGCAACAATACAGGGAAGTCGGGGAAAGCACATGGGTCATCAGGCCATTCTTTTTTTTTTTCTTTTTTTTTTAATTATGTATACAGTATTTGCTCTACATATATGCCCGGGCAGATCTCAATGTAGATGGCTGTGAGCCACCATGTGGTTGCTGGGAATTGAACTCAGGACCTTGGGAAGAACAGTCAGTGCTCTTAACCTCTGAGCCACCTCTCCAGCCCCATCAGGCCATTCTTTGATCTGGGATGGGATTCACAGGATATGTAAGAGATGACAAGAAGTGATCTGGAACATGGGTATTGGTAAAGACTGGCAAAGACTGGTCCCTCAGTTTCCCTATCTGTCAATGGGATACAGTGCCTAGATTGTCACAAGCCTGACCCACCATATTCACTCTGGGCTCAATCATCTTGTGCCATTTGAAAATCTCCTGGTTCTGTAGTTTCTTCTGATCTCCAAATCCTTGCCCTACTCCCTGGCTGTGTGTTTAAAATTTTCCAAACTTAGGTTATTTATGAGCCTGTCAGAAGAATAGGGAATCATACTCAGCAATTTTTTTTAATTGAGCACCTAAGCTAAACATTTTGCTTGTGGTAGCTCCATTAACACTCCCAACCACTGAGCAAAACTTTCTTCTTCCCCAGAAACACAAAATTTATTGAGTGCCTACTGTACCAGACATGGAATGTGTTACACTTGCCCTCTTGAACCCATAAGTGGAATTTCAGATAAACTTAACAAGCAAGGTGGGAGGCTGGACTCATTGCACTGTAGGTGTTCATTTCTAACAGGCAACAACACTGTGACACTGAACAAGAACCTTTAACTCTGAGCCTTAGCTGCCTCCTCTTCTCGTTAGGGAGAATGTCATGCCTCCCTTCTCGGGGTGGCTGTGAGAAGTCCGGAAGATGACAAATGCAGATTGCAGTTGCTGGAAAAGGAGCTAAAACCTCACTTCTTTCGCCCAATAAATGGGACTTTGGGAGTAGAACACAGACCCAAAGGGTGGGAGGAAAGTAGAGAATGTCATCTTGGCTGTTTCCAGCCCACAGACCCTGCACAAAGGCAGGACTGTGTGTGTGTGTGTGTGTGTGTGTGTGTGTGTGTGTGTGTGTCCCAAAATCACCTCTAGGCTGGACCCATGCCAGCAACCGGATCCCTAGGTAATCTGGACAGCCTCACCTGACCCCTATTGTGGGGCTTGGCATCTGAGCATGAGTGGCCCCTGGTGTCCCAGAGAAGGTCTTAGCAGGGGTTGGGGGGTCCTTCTCTGGCACCAGCAGGGGCTGCTTCCCATTTTTCAGTGTTCTTAGCCTCCCTCCCTATCTGCCTCTCAGTCATCAATTCTTTCCAGACAACCATCATTGTTGTCCCCAGTCAGATTCCATTCTGTAAACTGAATTATACATAAGTTCATTTTTTAAAAAATATAAAGCTATGACTTGTGCTGGGAGGTTCTACATACCTGTAGTAACTCTCTGATGTCATTACTGTAGACCCGCAGGCTCTATAAGTATGTCTTTCCAGTTGTTTTTGACTATCAGGCAAGGTACATCATGGGAACTGTATCATGGAATCTGACAACTCTGTAATTGGGATTATTTTTTAGGGCTTTGTTGGATGTATACAAGCATTTCACTTCCTAAAAACATTCATAGTGGCTTCAGATGTGTGACGCTCTCTGTCCTTGGGTCCACAACTTCACAGAGGTGAGGGTTCTTTGCTTTATTTAAGAGGCATCTTAAATAATGCCTTAAACAATGCTTGTGTCTGGGCAGAAAGTACAGTACAGGGAATGATGAATTCACTCCACAGCAGCCAGGAGGGAGCAGAGCCTACTGAAGCTCCTAAGCCACCCAGCCTCAGAGCTGAGAAAGGTTAGACATGGTCCCTGCTAAATTCTTCCCTTCGCCCTCTGATGACTCAAAGGACCTCATCATCACCCCATTCACTCCCCCCACCCTGACTGCAGTATGCAGCCTGGAAAAAAAAAAAAAAAACAAGGTAGCAGTTTTTCAGCCCAAGAATGAGTCTCCATAATTGGGGCTCCTGGTTGTGATTTCTCTGTCCTTCTATTTTATCCGAAAAATGCCTGGCAGTAATTGCCCATCCCTGGACATGGAGAAGAGCCAGGTCCTTTTCTCGTTCATACTCCCAATTGGACTATTACTGCCCTGGCCCGCTTTCCCTTAAATAGCCCCTGCTCAATTTGTCGGCATTTTCTAGAAGAGAAGATTCATCTCTCTTAGACCTGGGTAGAAGGAGGAGACAGCCAGACCTGTTTTGTCTGTCTGGGGATGGAGGCAGTGTGATATTCTCTCTCTGTCTCTCTCTCTCTCAATTAAAAACCTGGGCAATCTTCTGTTCCCATTTCATAGATGGGGAAACCAAGGCTAGTGGTTAACTCTTCTAATCATGAAAACAGGACTTAATAATGCAGTGGTTCAGACATTAGGAGGCAGGGTTTATGAGATGGCTCAGCCAGTAAGAGGGCTTGACAAACTGAGTTCAATCTCTGGGGACTCAAATGGTGAAAAGAGAGCCAGCTCCCACAAGTTGCCCTCTGATCACTACATGCATGTCATAGCAAGTGTTCACACACACACATAAATAAATGAAGTCATTACAAAATAACTATAAATAGTATAAAAATCAAATAGTAAAAAATCAATTTTTTTGGGGGGGGAATTGTATTTAGGAACACAGTGACACTTGCAAGGAATGGAGGGCTCAGAAGAGACCAACACTGAGTCCACAGATGTTCCTAGAAATTCCTGCTATTGCCTAGCAGAAGGGTAAGGGGTGGGTTCACAAATATTTATCACAGAATGGGAAGGAAGGGAGCACAAGGTGAGGGAGCAGTCATTTGGGACTGAGAAAACAATGCTTCTACTCCTGGGAATGTCTTCCAACTCCATGGAAATTTTACAAGCCAGTCTGAACATGACATAAAATATATTGCATTGCTGGGGTGTGGTGATGCCCAGCCTGACATCCTAACTCTCAAGGGCTGAGGCAGGAGAATTGGTGTGAGTTTGAGATCAGCCTAGACTACAGTCTAACATTCTGTCTAAATGAAACCCAATAGTAATAACAATAATAACTTGTATATATTTGATAGCCAGTGTCTGCTGATTTTGAAATATGGGATCTCTTTTCCTATTTTGCAGTTTCATGTTTTCTTCCTGGTCTCCAACATTTAAAGTTTTTCTTTAATTAATTAATTCATTCATTCATGTGTATTGGGCATGCAAGCCATGGCCACCTAGTAGGACAACTTGTAGAAGTCTCTCCTCTCCTTCCACCGTGTGGGTCCCAGGGAGCAAATTCAGGCCTACACACTTGGTGCCAAGTACCTTTCCTAGCTGAATCGCCTCGCCTGCTCAAGTCAACATCTTTGATGGGTTCTGACAGTTCCAAGCAGGACCCCAGGCTCCGTGATCAGAATAGTCCAGCCAGGATGCTGAGCAGTGATGTCCCTAGCTGGACTTGGGAAATTTGAGTCAAGCTAGAGACTCCTATGCCTCCCCTGCCTGGATTTCATTCTGGGTGCCTCCCTGTCCTTTCAACGGAGCTGACAAAGCCCACACCCAGCGGCAACATCTCTATCGCCTGTCACCAGGCGCCTGTCACCCAGCCACCTTCACACTTACCTTTCCCCTCCCCACCCACGTGCCATCTCTACAAAGCCACCCAAGGGCTGACTTGAAAGCGGGTGTCTTAAGCCAGCAGCCTCCCCAGGCCTATGGGGGTCTGGGGTGGGGGAGTGGGTCGGTCCGGGAGGGACACTGTCCTCGGCTTTCCCCTCTCCTCCCCTCCCCCTCCGGATTCTCCGCAGCCTCCCGGATCATCGCTGAAAGAAATACTTTGCAGCGATGTTGAGTCTTTGTTGGGGCGGAGGAGGGCGCAGCATAAAGGGGCTGAGAGTGAACTGGGGGGGGGGGGCTCGCAGGGCAGGAGGGAAGAGGACGGATTCTCTGTGTCTAAAGGGGAATTAAAGTGCTTTTACCGGAGTGAAGAAATCAGATGAAGAATGGGCTGAGAACAAAAGGCGAAAGTCTGCGCGCAAGGCCGTCTGAATAGGCCCCTATCCCCTTAAGTTTGTAAACCCCCTCCCCATTCCTAAGCCTCCCTTCCTCGCTGCTGCCAAGAACAAACGCGCGGGAGGAAAAACAGAGCGAGGGGGAGGGGGAAAGGGACGGCAGGCCCAGGGCCCAAAACCCCTAAAATAAAAGGTAATCCCTCGGGCACTCTGCCCTCCTGGACCCTACCGGGGGTCTGATTAAAGGTCCCACATGAAGCCACCCTTCCATTCACATGCAAGGAGCAGGATTTACAAGAAAAGAGGCCGAAAAGAATAGGCAGACGGGAGAAAAGGGGAATTATTTGTGTCCCGTAATGCTTGTTAAGCACTCTTCTTTGAGGTGCACCGGACAAGACAAGGCTCAGAAGTGGAAGAGAAATCCAGGGCACTCCCCCTCCACCCTGCCCCTCCAGCACCCCCTCCAGCACCCCCCACCCACCCAATGAAGACTAGTGTCCAACCACACACACACATGCACGCACCCAAGGACACATGTGAGCAAGGCTATAGACTCACAAGAGAACAGTAATTAACCTCAGGTCCCCTGGCTGACAGTGATCTAATCAAACCAGCCCTTCACATCCTCTCTGTGCCCAGAGCTGGGTGGCTGAGGTGGTGAACTGCTTAGGGGGAGGCTTGGCAGTATCCTCTGGGGATGGACGGTTGGGGCAGCTTCCTGAAGTCAGTGAGGAAGCTGGTGGTGGGTGTCACCCATCTCTTATGTGAGAAGCCTCCTTGGGTCCTGCCTCAGGACCTTTGCATGTGTGCTAGGCTTTGGCCTAGGGTACTGTTCCAGCCCCTTTGGCAGAGTTAGCTTGTAGCTCAGATGGGAGAAAGTAAAGTCTTTCTACCTGCCCCACCCCCTTAAACCACCTCACCTTTCCTCGATCCTAGCTCTCAAAAGCCCTCCAGACCCAGCAATTTACAGTTAATGGAATGTTACAATTTATGTGTGACACATTGTAAGGTTCATAAGATATAAATAAATGTATGGCCGTAAGTGTGAATGCGTTAGGAATGTGTGAAGGAAGGTGACATTTATTTCTTGGTGAAATTGTTCAAGATCCATTCGATCACCCCCAGGATGGCAAAGGACGGCCACCCACCTCTGCCAGAGGAAGCGGGTCACTAAAGTCGGTCCCCTGCATGTCACACCTGCATTCTCACTCCTGATGTGCTCTTTGGGTCTGCTCTACCATGATGTGAAGAGCTTCCAGCACATGCTGTGGCTGCTGTGAACTGAGCACCTCTACCAGCATCCCCCTCCTTCGGCACCCCGCCACTGCCACTCTCCCCTCCCCCAGACTGTGAGCCCAAACAGACCTTTCTCCTCTCAAGTCCTTTCGGTCAGGCATTTTACCATAGCAACTTGAAAATAACTTAGACACCCAATATCAAAGATGTCTACGGGACATATTGTTTCTCACTCATGTACTTATTTATTTGATTTAGTGCTTCCAGAGACCATGCATGCTGTGTAAGCTCTCTACTGCCAGCCTACATCTGGAGCGCGTATGTCATTCAATGCCAAGCTCAAGCAACTCTCTTAAATCTGTAGTAATTTTGACTGATTCTAAAACAATGTATAGTCACCCGAGAAAGCAGAATTTTCAAAAGAGCACAGCCACACTACTCAGAAAAGCGCCTCAGCCGGTGTGCCCCACTCCCGTCTCTTTATTTCCTGCCCGTTCTAGAACCTCATGTGACAACTGTGGGCATTTTTACTGCCTGGATGGTTTTGTGCAGTTATTTTCTCGAATTTCTTTTAATATTTATTTCCCTTTTATGTGTGTGCGGCGTATGTGTGTGTGTGTGGTGGGGGGAGCGCCACACCTTTGCAGTACCTGAAGAGGCCGGAAGAGGGCCTCAGATCCCACTAGAGCTGGAGTTCCAGATGGTTGTGAGCCACCATGTTGGGTGATGGGAACTGAACTCTAGTCCTTCCTCTGCAGGAGCCACCTGTGCTCTTAATGCCATTTCTCCAGCTCACTTTCTCTAATCTTAACTCTTCCTTCTTCACCCATCCACCACCAGTGCACTTACCTCCGATTTAAGCCTTCTCCCCACCTCCACAGCAACCTTCCCACAATGCCACAGAGCCCACTCCCTGTAGCTTGCCTGGATCGGTGCAGCGGCCTCCAGAGAGGTTACCCTACAGCAGTTACATCTGTTTTCCACACCCAGATCCGCCATCCCTAGGCCTTAAGACTTTCCGTGGTTCCTCACTGTCACCCCTTCTTTGGCCCTCACTGTCTCCCAGAGGCTTTCACACCTGCCTTCTGTCTCTGGGGCATTTCCTACCTTGAGTCGTTTGTATGACAATGTCCACTATGGGGTGGCTGGTCTCCTAGTTAGCCCTTCCTGCAGATCAATCACTGCACACACACACACACACATATGCACACACATACATGCATACACACGCATATGTGCACACAAATACACAGACACACATGCACACATACATAGACACACACACAGACTCACACACATAGACAGACACACACACACATGCTCACACATACGCACATATACACACAACATTGATTATGAGGAGGAAAATTTAGGAATTGTAGATGGGACTTGATCTCTCCAGACGCCCTGACCCTCCTGCCTCTGGGGGCCTTCCGAAAAGGACAAAGGAAAAGAGAAGAGAGTTGGCAGAGACACCTGGGTGCCTTGAACAGAGGTGGGAGCCTTGCTCACCACAAGGTGCTCCCGTTCACGCATGCGCATGCGCACACACACCTCAATTACACCTCGGCAAGCAGAGTGGAGGGAAGCTGGATTGATTCAAAGATAACAATTAGGGAAGAACACTAATTCCTGCTGTGATTGCGACACTCAGCTTATTTTTAATTTGTATCCATAATAAAAATAATAATTACAAGGGCTGGCAAATTGTAGCTTTAGCTGACAAATTAGATTGACGCCGCCCACCTTTCCCCTATTAGACTGCAGCCTCCTCTCCCTCCCTGCAGCTCTCCTGCTCCAGAGCCATAGACCTCACTTTAAATATAGAGATTCATTAGTGAAAGGCGGCGGGAAGTGAACTTTCTTACCGTCTACTGTGGCTGGGCAAGATGCTAAATATGTTCGTATAAATTGCTGCATTTAGACCTCAGGTTGGTCTGTGAAGAGAGAGACCCAGCTTCCTCTCTCTTTATGAAGGCAGGACAGACTCAGGTTCTTGCTGAGGGTACCCAGGTGGTAGTCCACAGGGCTAGATCTGATGCGAGGTTCATGGGCCAGATTCGTTCATCAAAGTCCTCTGGAGTATAGGTTTGTCTTCCTTCACCAGAGCGTACCATTGTCCCACTGTAAGACATAGTATAACACAAAGAGTCTAAGGACACCAACACACCAAGGCTCAGGTTTTAGAGTCCCTGATCCCTAATAGGGTGAGAGGAATCAATGAAGATGAGATTAACCCAGACTGGGGCCTCTGAGTGGAGCAGGAAGAAGGGCAGGGGTTTGTGGGAAGGAAGAAGAAATGGGAGAGAAAAAGAAAATGAGGACAAGGATGGAGATGAAATCATGCTTGGCCTCCAGCCCTTTCTCTGGTGTGTCCTCCTCCCAGGATCATGTGTGTGGATGAGTTTAGTTTGAGCTCATCCATCCGTGCAGTCTTCCATGTATGTACATGTGCACATGGGGTCTTTAAGCCTATTTGCATGTGGAGACCAGAGGAGGACATTGTGAGTCTACCTCTATCTCTCCCCACCTTATTTTTTTGAGACACAAAACCAGAAGCACCAGCCAGTTCCCAGAGGCAGAGGCAGAGGAATCTCTGAGTTTGAGGCCAGTCTGGTCTTCAAAGCTAGAACAGAGAAACCTGGTCTCGGAAAAAAACCACCAACCAAAGATGGCTCAGTTCAGTTCTCAGTACGAAACTCAGACCCTCAGAACCAGAATTCAGGGATATGAGGACTCTGTAAGATACCATGGGTCCCTCCTACTACCTAATGCAGCAGTTGTAACTTGAGTCCCAAGTGTTGCTCCCAGCCCCACCCAACCTCCTTCTGACACAGGAGGGTCCATCTTGCATCCCATCCTTTTAGTGAAGCCCTTCCCACAAAGAGAAGCCGTGTACCATGTGCCCTTCTGGAACCTCAGCATAAATACATCAGACCACAGCTGCTGCCCCAGATCCAAGCTTCCTGTCAAGGAAAAGGCACTTAGCCAACTACAGTGAGAAGTCCTCATGTGTCACTGAAGGAGAAAGACAGATCTCAAGGTCCCTCTGAGATTATTCCCTTTCTATCTCAGCAAAGCCAAGCCAAAAGTTAGGCCTGGTCTTTCATTTAGTTAAGAGTGTGAAGGACTGATAGGGATTCATGGGGAGCAGGGAGGAGCAGGAGAGTGAGCAGGCATCCGAGATCTAGAAAGACTCAGTGTAGACAGTGCCACCTGCCATCTTTGGCAGGTGCATGTAGGTGACAAGCCAGTCAGTCCTTTCTTGAGGTCACTTCCTATCCATGTAGTCCTCAGTCTGCCCCCAACCCACTATTCCTCTAAAGACACGCTTCTTGTTCACCCAGTCATCTCTCAAATGCTGGCCTTTCTCTCCCTCTTTGGGGAGGAGTTTCTTAATTACCACACCATTGGCTGTTCTTCGTCATTCAATTACCATTTCTAGATCCTGGAGAGATTCAGCAGTCAGGAGCATTGGTTTCTCTTGACCCAGGTTCAATTCCCAGCACCCACCCACATAGTGGCTCACAACCACCTATAACCACCAGGACAGCCTGGTTCAGAGTGAGTTCCCGGACAGCCAGAGTTACAGAGAGAAACCCTGTCTAGGGGGAAGGAAGGAGGGAAGGAAAAAAGGGAGAAAGGATAAACTGGGCTTGGGAGGCTGGGAAGATTCTCTGTTCCTTAAAGGGCTTGCTTTGTAAGCATGAGAAATGGAGTCTGATTCCCTAGAATCCACATTTTTAAGATTAATTTATTTTTTCAAGTTATACCTGGATCAAAGTCCCCTCCCCTCCAGGTCCCACCCTCCCTCCTTCTTCTCCATCTCTGTCCTCTGATTCTGATTCTCCTCGGATGAGGAGAGCCCCCACCTATCAACACCCCTCAGTTTATCATTTACACTAGGGCTAAGAGCTTCTTCTTGTACTGGGGCCTGATATGGCGGCCCAGCTAAGGTAATGTCAGAACTCTCATTTTTAAAGTCAGGTGCAGGAGGTGAAAATTATAATTCATGGGTTTGAGGACAAAGACAGGAAGATCCCTGGAGTTCTCTGGCCAGCTGGTCTAGGCGAACTAGCAAACCTCAGGTTCAGTGAGAGACCCTGTCTTAAAAAACAAAAACAAAAAACAGTGAACCGGGTATGGTGATGCAATCCTTTAATCCCAGCACTCAAGAGGCAGATGCAGGTGGATCTCTGAGAGTTCAAGGCCAGCGTGGTCTACAGAATGAGTTCCAGAACAGCCAAAGACACATAGTGAGACTCTGTCTCAAAATAAAATGAATAATGATAATGAAGATAATGAAGATGTGGAAAGTGAGTGAGGAAGGCACTCGAGGCAGACCTCTGGCTTCTACATGTGAGTGTACCTGTACACACACACACACACACACACACACACGCGTGTGTGTGTGTGTGCACCCTTAACTAGACAAGGCACGAATGTGGAGGTGAAGGGCAAAGACTTGTCACACAGATGATACCCAGAGCTGATCCCCATGCTTTGTTCTCAAGCCAGAGGCTGGAGACTCAGCCATTTTTAAGGTGGGGGAGAAGTTATACATACATACATACATACATACATACATACATACATACATACATACATTCATATTCTTGCCACATTTAGGGACAGATTGGCTTAGGTAACCCTTGCCATTCTCTTCTGGGCTAATAATGTTGTTATCTGTGGCCCCTTGCAGCTGCTGCCTGGAAGGAGGGGACAGAAGCGAGGCTGGGGATGAGGAGGCAGACACTGGCTGCTTCAGAACACATAACTTCTTCACGGACTCCAAAGCAGATTGGTGGAGCAGCTCTCTCCCCTGTGTGGCAAAACACAAAACATTAATTAAAAATAATCGCCACTCCCTCCCCAGAATTAAGAGTGTGATGTGCGGGTTCATTTTAAGAAAGGCAATTTGACGCCAATAAATCACAATTATAAAAACTTCATTACAGTGGAGAGCAAGCTCTCTGCCATTGTCCTAATTACACACTGTAGGGATAATGAACGTTAATGATTTAACTTGCAATAATTACAATTGAAAAATAAAACACAGTAATCGCCATCGTTATTGTTATCAATAAGACAGCTATTTTGGCAGGGCTAATCTCCACTTGAGTCTGAGATGAAATTTTAGATCTCTCTCTCTCTCTCTCTCTCTCTCTCTCTCTCTCTCTCTCTCCCTCCCTCCCTCTCTCCCTCCTTCTCCCTCTCTCTCCCCCCTCCCTTCTCTGGCTCCATCTTTGTTAATATAAGAAAGCTATGGTGTGGAGCAGCTGTTTCACCCCTCTTAGATGGTCAGAGTTGAAGGTTGAAATCCAAGACTTCTCAGTGACTGGGAGGTCACCTTGACCTCCTTCCCAAACGCCTTCTGAGGGAGAGAGAGACTATCTTCGTATTCCTATTGAGCATCTAGAACCAGAGAGACTCAGGAAGAGTGGCATTGTCCCCCGCCTTAGACAGGAACATGAAAATGAAGACCCCTCTTGCCCACCTCCTTCAGGAATTTCAGGATGGTGTCATGGCCGAAGTCACTCTCAAGCTCCTTCTATGATAGCTCCCTTCTGGAGGGAGAAGACAGTCAGCTTTCCCAGCCTAAGCTTTACTGCATGATGGGAAAATGGGGCCTAGGTTGAGTCTGGGGGGACTTTGATGAAATCTTTCCACACGTCCGTGCCTTGCCCCACCCTACCCTCAACCCCCACCATTTGCTGGAGCTTGACGTGGAGGCTACCTCAGGGTTTCATGGGTTTAAGAGGTATGGCTATACCCAAAGGCCTTGAAACAAAGCAGGCATGTAAAAGTGTTTCTCAATGAACCAAGACCTTCAAGAGCCAGCTGTCCTCTACTGCTGACATCCAGCACAACCTTAGCCAGTCTTGGCAGCCAACTGGCTCTCCAGATGGCCCACATCTTCCCTGCCACAAAGCTCCCTGGAGCAGTGCCCAGTCTCCTAGGTGAGCTTGGTCACCCATCCTTTAGGACACCTTGCCCTGTTCCCAGGGAAGCCTCGATTCCTTCTGTAGCATATCCAAAACTCCACTGTCATGTTCTACATGCATCATCCTTTAGCCATCTCATGCTAGGGTTCCTTGTGTCTGTGTCTTATCTGTAGAGGCTGGGGATGTGGCTCTGTGGCTCAGTGGGTTAAGTAAGTACTTGCCTAGCATGCACAAGGTCCCTGGTTCTATCCCCCAACACTGCAAAAGTAGGATATGATAGTGCTCATTCACAATCTCATCACTCGGAAAGTGGAGGCAGGAGGATCAGAAGTCCAAGATCATCCTTGGCTACATGAAGAGTCAGAGACCAGCCGGGGCTACATGAGACCCTGTCTCAAAGCAAAATGAACAAGAAAGAGTGCAAAGATCTTCACAATATTTTCTTAATTCCTTTTTTAAAATTATATTTGTTTGTTCATTTTGTGTAAACAGATATGTATGTGTGTGGGCATGGACAAGCTACCATAAGCCTGTGCAAATCAGAGGGCAATCGTGGAGTCGGTTTTGTCTGTCCACCTTGTGGGTCCTGAGGATGGAACTCATGTCATCAGGCCCCATGGCAAGTGCTTTTACCCAGTGAGGCATCTTTCCAGTCCTACTTTTAAAAATTCCACAAGTACTGCACCTGTATAATAGAATGCTTGGAAAATACACAGTGAAAAGGAGAAAAATATGAGCCAGCCACACGTCTACAAGTCTCTGCCTGCACGTCTAAGCTGTCCACTGGTGTTGTCTTATTTCACCCTGAGAGCCACCTACATGGTAGGTGTAAGCTATCTCTGCCACACATATGAGGAAACAGAAGCCAAGTGATTCACAGGCTGTCCCTAGTTGGCAGATAGCCAAGCCTGGATCCCACACAGATGCCTGGTTTCCAGCCACAGCAGCCAACCTTTGTCTTTCTGCAGATGTATAACCTTGGCCGTTTCCCACATTGTTAAACTATCTTTGCAGACCTCTCAGCCATACATCCCGTGTGCATACTGCCATTTCCTTCTCCTGCCCCTACAACTGGACATTTTGTCTACGTGTAATTGCTCACCATAATATACAGTCTTTGAGAACCATTAATGTTTATAATCTTTGCCCACATCTTGGATAATTCCTTGGGATGCTTCGTAAGGAGGAAGATGACAGAGGTGGAGGACCTTCACACCCTAGTCACCTGCTTCCTTGAGGTGCCATTAATGAATGATAGAGACTAACCAATCTAGGTGAGTGAATCAGCGTGTCCATTAGTGGATAGATATATCTGAGTTACAATGACTTGACTTATTATTGAATTGGGGGAGCTTTTTATGTTTTCTAGGTACAACAGCCACATCAGAGCAGGCGAGGAGGCAGCCAGTGAGCCTCTCAGCTTATACAAAGTGTTTGTGCCTGAGAGACATCTAATCACTATGCTTGACCTTCTTCCTCGGGACTGTATCACCACAGGACTTGAATCTGCGAAGCATTTGAAAGGGGTCATACATTAAGCTGAATAGAAATGTAATGAAACAAATAAAATATAAATGTGAGTGGAAGGAATCAAGATGGTATAACATATATAAGATAATAACATGGTAATAATCTCTAGATAAATTCTAGATTCTGTGTATGAAAAAAAAAGTGTCGTGTTCATTTTGCCTAGTGTCATGATCTTCAGTTCCATCCATTTTTCCTGTAATGACTTAATTTCATTCTTCTTCATGGCTGGGTAATACTGTGTGTTTTGTTTATGAGAGTATGTGTACATGCATAAACATGCATACATATGTTATATGCATGTACACATATATACATGCATAATATATATTAATATCATATGTTAATACATATTGATAATATATATCACATTTTCTGCATCTGTTTTGTGGCACCTACATTGATTCTATGATGACAACTGTGAGTAATATAGCCATAAACATTGGTAACCAAGATCTGGAGAGACAGCTCAGTGGATAAGAGAGCTTGCTGTGTGAGCATGAGAACCCCAGTTCAAATGCCCAGCACCCACATAAAAACTGGGTGTGGCTATGTGTGCCTGTGGCCGAAGCATTTAGAAGTGGAGACAGGAGGATGACAGAAGGTCGATGACCAGGCCTTAGCAGAAAGAGGCAGCTCTAGGCTCAGAGAAACCTTGTTTCAAAATACAAGATGGAGAGTAATGGAGAAAAACCCCTCAGTGTCCTCCCCTGGCTTCCACGTGTGAGAGCACATGCCCATGAATGGAAATGCACACACAGACATACACACACACACAGAGACAGACACGCATGCGTATACACAAACACATGTACACACACAAAACATGGGTATGCAGATAAAGGGGGTGGGAATCACCAAGCAGCCTTGCTTTGCTTACAATGGCACTGCCCAGCCTTCACCGGGCATCTGGAGCCCCCCGAGAACTAATTAAGTCATCAGATCCTCAGCCTCAACCCAACATTCTGATCCTGGAGATCTCAGGTGGGGCATGGGAGCCTGAATTTCTAAGGTGCTCCTTGCTGATGCCACTGGCCCTGGGCTCAGAGCCGCACCATGGGCTCTGGCATAGCCCCACAGTCTCTGCCATTGACTGGTGGGCTGGGGGGGGCCATGCTCCCAGAGGCCCTGCAATGGCGCCTTGGACCAAGGGCATTCCCAGTCCTCCTTTGTGGGACCTAGGCCCACCCTTGACGCATCTCGGCTTCTCAAAAGCAAGGCCCTGGAACCAAGCACTTTACAAAACAGTCCAGTTAGGCCTTATAATGAGACAAATAGTGGCAATCTGTACCTCATGTAACCTGGGCTGGCTCCAAATCCAATGTGTAGCTAAGAATGACCTGGCCCTTCCAACTCCAAATGAGATTACAGGTGTGCACCACCATGCCCAGTTTCTGCAATGGTGGGGATCAAGCCCAAGGCATCATCATGCCAGGCAAGCCATCCCCAGCCCATTTTTTTTCAATCTCCATGTTACAGATGGGGAAAATGAGGTTCCGAAAGGTGCAGATGTTTGTCCAGAGTCACACAGATAGGGCAGAGATCCAGGCTCAGCTTCCTCCAGCCCTGGGAAACAGTTCCGGGTCTGATTGTAGGGGAGGTGAGAGTCTCTGAGAAAGTGAACCAGATGAAGCCCCTTTCCAGGTCCTAAGGAGGATAAAAATAGCCAGAGGTGGGAGTGGAAGTGAACCAGGCCAGCGCTCCTAATTTATGGCTCCCAAGACTGTGAGGATGCGGGCTGAGAGGCAGGTGAGGACAATGTAATTAAAGAATTAAATTGTAATTTCCAGAGACAGGACCCACCAGGGCTCAAGATGGATAATTGTTAGTGCAGCTCAGGGTGCAACCACACAGCAGTCTAAGGCGCTTCCGCCTCCCCCTCCTCTTCTTCTTCCTTCTTTTTCTCCTTCTCTTCCTCCTCCTCCTCTTCCTTTTCCTCCTCACCTCTTCCTTTTCCCTCTTTAGCCTGCTCATTGGCTTCTCTCTTCTCCTCTCTTCTCTATCCATTTCCTCATTTTTCCCTCTCTCTCTCCCCTTTTCCCTCCACTCAGGGGCTGGTCTTGGAACCCTGGAGGAGACTGTGCCTGAATTACCAACACGTATCTGCCACCCTCACTCCTGGAGGCCTCCTTGTGGGGTGAGGTTGAGTCCTGACACTGGTGTAGACCCCAGCCACCAGCCACCTGGATCTTGCACAGAGGCCTGAGTCTGTCCTCAGGAAAGGTGCAGGGGATGAGTGGGTGAGCAGGAAGGTGGCTCGTTGAGTCCTAGATAGACGCTTGACTGAGTGGTTAGGTGGATGAGCCTGGAACTGAATGGTAATTGTGTGGGTGTGTGAATGAGTTGGTAGAGAAGTGGGCAATGGGTGGGTAGGTGGATGATGGTAGATAAATAAAGGGCTGGCTAGCACGTATGAGGTAGAGCAGCTACATTTGCTGCAGAGAGCTGGAAATGAATGATGGAGTGGAGTGGAAGATATAAATGCATATGTGGACAAGAGAGCAGACAGTAGATGGGAGATAATTGGATGGATGGATGCATGGATGCATGGATGCATGGACACATGAATAGCTGAGTGTATGGATAGGTGGACTTCTACATGGGTAGATGAGTGGGTGAGCATTAGGTGTGGGTGGGTAGATGAAAGGGCGAATGCATGGATGCAGATCTGCAGGAGGGGGGGAAACAGCTGGAGAAAGGACCAGTGGAGCAGATACACAGAGAACGAGCTCTTCCTGGTGCACCAAGAAAGGAAAGCCAAGTGCAAACACAGCCAAAAGGAACTCATGTCTCCCAAGACATCCCACAGCTCTGGGCTCTCAAGGACCATGGCTGACTCTTCCTTAATCTGTGACTTCTCTTCCAAAAGGCCCTGCCCTGACATCTTTGCTTCCACACACTCTGCCTCTTCAGCCCTCACACAGCTGGCCCATGTAAAGCTTCCCCAGTCCCTGTTAGCCCTGACCCTGCCGCACAGGACCCTTAATGCCATGGAAGGGTGTACTGATTTGATTAACAGGTGGATCAAGCTCAAGACTCTTCGATCGATCCGTGTGTGGGCCAGCTCCTGCCAGGGCCTGCCCAGGATGGAGAAAGGACTCCCCACCCCATCCTGATTTTCAACACATATGAGTAGACTGACATTGATCATTAAGGAAGTGCTCATATTACGCAGGGGAGCAATCCATTTCTATCCACTGATCCTTCTGTTGTGTGTTGTCTCTCCATTCTGAAGGGAAGAAACAGGCAAGGAGAGTTTGTCCCTATGCACCCCCTAACTAGGCTATCACCCTGCCCCACCCCAGTTCTAACCTAAGAAATGAGGATGCCACTGACCACCATCAGGGATAGCCCTTTGTTTTCATATAGAGAGGTGAGGGGGGATGGTGTTTGTTGAGGATTAGGGGAGAGCCTGGAGGAAATTCCTTTCTTATTGGGGCTCAGTGGGGAAGGTTTCTGAGGCTGGATTTTCACCAACCCAGAGCCTGCCCCAAGCTGCTTCCCACCTACTGGGCAGGACCGGGGCCAGCTTGCAGGGTCTGCAGAGGTGGCCACCCAGCACACCTGTGCTAAAGGGCAGAGAAGAAGGGGGAAGGAGGAGAAGTGGAATAAAAGGGGGCAAGATCTTTAATAAGATATAGGTGCTCCATAAAATGCACATAAGCATAAATACACAGAAGTGGGGACATGGGTAGGTGGGTGTGTATGAGGGCTGTGCACACTCATGCCCGTGCATGCACACACAGGGAGCCATCTTTCACCCATGCATAATTACATGCATGATCACAGTCAAGCACATGCCAAACACCCACACACACCACACCATGCACCCCCACTTGGCTTTCTCTCACAGATAGCTCAGCAATCGAGAGCTTACTTAGCCTTCATGGAGCCCTGGCTTCCTCCCCAGGAGGATCAGGAGTTCAAAATCATCCTCTGCTACCTAAGGCCAGCCTGAACATGGGACCTTGTCTCAAAGCACACAGACAAGGGCTATGCGTTCAGCTTAGTAGAATGCTTGCCAGTGTATTGGAGATCCTGGGTTTTATTCCCAGACTTAACAATTCTAACTCTTGCTTCCCCAAACCAGGGGACTGTGTGCTGTTGCCATGAACGACTTAAGGCACACAGAAAAGCCTCTTGTCCCTCATCCCACTCTGAGACACTGTGGTCCTGAACCTTACATTTATCACCAATGACTTCATCCAGTCGCAGAGCGCCTGACACCGTGGACAACCGCCCAAAAGTCCCATTCTCATCCAGCAGTCTAGTGAAATGGACATCCTTGTCTTTTTGTTTTTCCCCACAAAAGTCCATATCCCTAAAGAACACATCATTCATTTGGCATGTCTTCCCACTGCAGGGCCTCTGACCCCAAGGGCTGGATACCTTCATATCTGGGAAAGGAGCTGTGCTGTGGTGGCAGGATTCTTACAGTCTTATTGGTCTCTTCTCACCAGATGCCATTAGCATGATGCCCACCCCACCTGGAACACCCAGTACCAGATTTTGGATGAAGGCAGAAGAGCAGACGCACAGGGCTGGAATCCTCACTCCTGTCCCCTCTCACTCCTTTCACTGGCTTGTCCTGTCCCCTCTCACTATCTTCACTGGCTTGCCCTTCTCCATGATGAAGCCCTGAAGAAAGTTCCATCCTGATTCGTCATGGCTTCTGCTGTGTTGGAAAGCCTCAGTCCACTGGACTCTTCTCTTTTGGGGTCTTCACATCATTCCCCAGCTCTGTTTGCTTATAAACAGAGTGGCTGGGAACAGCATTACCTGGAATATGGGTGCAAGCTTATATGGGGACTCGTCCCTCCATCTGCCAGCCCCTGCTTCTACACTGAAACTCCATCTGTGCCTGGACTCACGGGGGGGGGGGGGAGCACCCAAATAGTATGCTCTGACCTCCTGAACCAGGTCCAGCTTCTCACAGAAGGAATTCTGGGAGCCAGGAGAACTGGAGTTCCCAATCCCACTTGTAGCTGACTTCTTTTTTAAATTGCATGCATTTATTTATTCATTTTTAATGTGTTTTTGTGAATGGGGAACACAAATGAGGATCAGAGGGCAGCTTTCAGGAGCTGTTCCATTCCTTCCATCACGTGAGCTCTAGGGATCAAACTTGGGCCTTCAGGCTTCGTGGCATGTGCCTTTCCCGGATGCGTCATCCTGTCATCTTTCTCTGGGCCTCACTTTTTTCCTTTTTTGTAAGGTGTTAATCACGATACCTGGAGAGAATTCAGGACTTGCCAGCATCATCCATGGAACAGACAACAGTTTGGGAAGAAGGTTCTACTCCATCCCTTGTTTTTCAACCAGGAAAATGAAAACACAGAGAAGTTAAGCAACTTGTCCAAGGTCACACAGCTAGTAAGTGGCAGAGCTGAGATTTGAACCCAGATTTATCTGGCTCCGGAGCCCATGTACTCATCTATTGGTTAAGTTGCTTGTTTATCTGCTATGTTCCAGGTCTTGGCATCACCCAGACAGCCAAGATCTTAGTCCTTAGCCTCCTGGAGGCAGGAACTGGAAGAAAGACACATTGCACTTACGTATTTGTTAACTTGTGTGAGGGCAGCGGCACAGATTCCTGACAGAGCAAAGTGACGTGACCACTCTGGTCAGGAAAATCCCTTCTAGCAGGTATGTTGTGAACTGAGACCTCAGTGTTGAGAAATCTGTCTAGTATTCCAGAATCTTCTAGAATGAGGTTAGAGCAACTCTAGAAGTTTGTAGAAATAGGATGAGCCATAGGCAGGGTGATGAGAGAGATCAGTGGGAATTTGGGGGGGGCCTTTCTCATGCTGACCCCACCTTCTTCAGCTCCCACCTCCTTGCCCAGCCCTTGATGTCTGCTCTAAGAAATAAGTGTGCAGCTGGGCGGTGGTGGCGCACGCATTTAATCCCAGCACTTGGGAGGCAGAGGCAGGCGGATCTCTGTGAGTTCGAGGCCAGCCTGGTCTACAAAAGCGAGTCCAGGACAGCCAGAGCTGTTATACAGAGAAACCCTGTCTCGAAAAACCAAAAAAAAAAAAAAAAAAAAAAAAAAAAAAAAAAAGAAATGTGTGCTCAGAAGGGGGGCAAGAGCACACCTGCTTTCCCAGAGGACCCAGAAATTCAGCTTCCCTTCTCACTTCCTGGTCCAGCCCTCAAATCAGGGGAAGAGGGAATATCCCTGATTTTATATTTCCTTGGAGCCCAAATCACTGGGCCTCAAAAGAAACTGTCTCCACTGTGTAAGAACAATATTCCTGTTTAGAAGGGAAGGGGACCCCCTTCCTAGATCTCTAAGAGCATACCCACAGAGGGCAAGTGGCCTCTTCTCTTTTAGAAGTAGAAACGAATGGTGTGAAGGACGCTGAGTACCCAAGATAGGTACTGTGTGCCTTTGGGCCAAAAGCACAGCCTCTCTGACCCTCTGCTTTTTCGCCTAGTACATGACAGGAGTGTTGAGTAATAGCTTGCCTTGTCTATGGTACACACGAACCTTTCAGTCCATATTAATTCCCAGTTTCCTTAGGGACTAATTTTTCAACCCTGGGAAGCTGGCTTTGGCACTTTTGATGAGGGCTGGCCTGAGTCTGCGAAGGGCTTGTTAAAATCTGCCTAGCCTTGATTGCCTGCCAGGGCGAGATCTTTCCTCACCTTTTCTCAGGAGCACATCACCCTTCTCTTTGCAGGGTTCCCACTGTCCCTCTGCACCTCTGAGTCACAGCTCCCTGACCCAGGTCACCAAGCAGGGAGACAGAGAGAGAGTGAGGATGACCTCAGGTCTCTCTGGGACACAGCATTAGATGTGGAACTGTCATGAGGGCACCTCTTCCTCACTCTTCCAAGACATGGAGTGAGGGCTTTCACACTTGTCTGGGCTGACTCCAAGTGTGTGATCACTCTCTCCAGGTGTCAGAGTGGCTGGGAGATTTGTGATATGTCTGGTTCCTAATTACCTCCCCCTTGCACTCCCTCCCCTCCCAGCTTTTCCCAGAGCCACCACCACCTCTATCACCTCCAGCTGCCAGGTCTGTCCCTCTCTATCTACAGAGAGCAGACACAGCAGGAAACTCAGGGAGACCAGGTTACCTCACACTGACTTACTAACCTCACAGAGGCCTGCTAACATTGATGAGTCCCTTTACCCCACAGAGGCTGCATTAAATCACAAAGGCCTGGTCACCTCACAGAGGTTGAGTTAACCTCACAGAGGCTGAGTTACCTCACAGAGGCCTGGTCCCTTCACAGAGACTAAGTTACCTCACAGAGGCCTGGTCACCCTATAGAGGCCTGGTCACCTCACCTCACAGAGGCCTGGTCCCTTCAGAGATTGAGTTACCTCATAGAGGCATGGTCCCTTCAGAGATTGAGTTACCTTACAAAGGCCTGATCACCTGACAGAGGCCTGGTCACTTCAAAAAGGCTGAGTTACCTCACAGGGGCCTGATTACCTCACAGAGGGCTGCTCATCTCACAGAGGCTCAGTTACCTCACAGAGGCCTGGTCCCTTCACAGAGACTGAGCTATCTCACAGAGGCCTGATCCCTTCACAGAGACTGAGCTATCTCACAGAGGCCTGGTTACCTCACAGAGGCCTGATCCCTTCACAGAGACTGAGTGATAACTCAGAGGCCTGGTCACCTCACCTCACAGAGGCCTGGTTGTCTCACAGAGGCTGAGTTACCTCACAGAGACCTGATTACCTCACAGAGGCCTGGTCCCTCACAGAAACTGAGTTACCTCACAGGGGGCTGGTCACCTCACCTCGCAGAGGCCTTGTCCCTTCACAGAGACTGAGTTACTTCTCAGAGACCTGGCCACCCTACAGAAGCCTGGTCACCTCACCTCATAGAGGCCTGATCACCTCACAGATGCTGAGTTACTTCACAGAGGCCTGGTTGCCTCACAGAGGCCTGGTCACCTTACAAAAGCCTGGTCACCTCACCTCACAGAAGCATAGTCATCTCACAGAGACCTGGTCACCTTACCTTACAGAGGCCTAGTCATCTCACAGAGGCCTGGTCACCTCACCTCACCTCACAGAGGCTGAGTTACCTCACAGAGGCCTGGTTGCCTCACAGAGACTGATCACCTTACAGAAGCCTGGTCACCTCACTTCAAAGAGGCCTAGTCATCTCACAGAGGCTTGGTCATCTTACAGAAGCCTGGTCACCTCACCTCACAGAGGCCTAGTCATCTCACAGAGGCCTGGTCACTTCACCTCACAGAGGCCTGGTCACTTCACAGAGGCTGTTACCTCACAGAGGCCTAGTCGCCTCACAGAGGCCTGGTCACCTCACCTCACAGAGGCCTGGTACCTTCACAGAGACTGAGTTACCTCACAGAGACCTGATTGCCTCACAGAGGCTGAATTTCCTCACAGAGGCCTGGTCACCTTACAGAGGCCTGGTCACCTCACCTCACAGAAGCCTGGTTATCTTACCTCACCGAGGCCTGATCACCTCACAGAGACCTGATTACCTCAAAGAGGCCTGGTCATCTCACAGAGGCCTGGTTACCTCACAAAATCCTGGTCACCTCACAGAGGTCTGGTTACCTCACAGAGAACTTGTCACCTCACAGAGGCCTGGTTACATCACAGAGTCTGAGTTACCTTGCAGAGGCTGTTACCTCACAGAGGCTGAGCTACTTCACAGAAGCTGAGTGACCTCACAGAGGCCTGGTCACCTTACAGAGATCTGGTCACCTCACCTCACAGAGGCCTGGTCATCTCACAAAGGTTGAGTTACCTCACAGAGGCCTGGTCCCTTCACAGAGGCTGAGTTATCTTATAGAGGCTTGGTTACCTCACAAGGCCTGGTCACCTCACAGAGGTCTGTTTACACCACAGAGACTGGGTTACCTCACAGAGCCTAGCTACCTCACAGAAGCTGAGTTACCTCACAGAGTCCTGGTCACCTCACAGCGGATTGATTATCTCATATGCCCAGATATGTATAAAGTGGCCAGAGGCCTGCCCTTCACATAGGGCTTATCCCAGGAATGAAGACACAGTTCAGGCATAAGCAGCAACACCAATCACTGCATTAAAGGAAAATGGCCAACTCACTCACCCACACCTATGCTGACAAAGAATTTGGAAGACACCCTGTTGCAGTTTCCAGAAAACAGACCTTTCCTAATTACCCACACCCTGCACTCCCTCCCCTCAAGATGTGGAATCAAGGTAATGAGAGTGAGAGAAAAGGGAGCTGAGGCAGGAGAGGACAGATTGCTGATTATTGTGAAAGCACAGCCTTGGAAGGCATTCCCTGTGGGTGTATCTCTAAGCCAGTGTTTTTCTGCTTTTCTAATGCTGCGACCCTTTAACACATTTCCTCATGTTGTGGGGATCCCAACCATAAATAATTTTGTTGCTACTTCATAACTGTAATTTTGGTATTGTTAAGAATCATAATGTAAATATTCACCCTCCTCTGGTCTCCAAGGGTACTGCACACACATGATGCACAGCCCCTCACACAGATACACACATTTAAAAAAATTAAACCTTGTACTAAGCTAGAATTGCTTCTCCAGCCACTGTGACCACTCCATCTCATAAGTTCCTGAAAATTGTGTCATTCAATAATTCTCTACAGTTTGTTCCCCCTTCTTCCTCCTGATTGTAGTTATTCACACCTGTATCATGTTTACTGAACTAAGCTTCAAGCACCTGGAACCAGAGATTGGATGGTGATATCTAGTCAATAACCACACTTTGGAACATGGTAACGCCATCTTCAAATCTCTGTCCTAGCACTGTGTGCCCTTTGTCACAGTTCTTGGCCTCTCTGAACTAAATATAACAACTAAGAGCATAGTAGGACTGTTTGGAGATTTACACTTAGAAAACCACCCAATGCAGGACAAAGGACACTATCATTGTGAGTTTTCTGCTCACCCTGAGCAGCATCGAACTTCATGAACAAACTCTGGTTTGTCAGGATGCCACCAGTGGCTCTGGTTCATTTCAAGGCACAAGAGTCAAGAGAGGCAAGAAGGAGTTAGACCCAGGCCCAGGGGTCATTCCCAGCCCATCACTAACTTATAGGCCTTGGAAGAGGAGGTCCACCTCAGGCTGTACAGGAGATAATGCCTGTTCCCATTCTAGCTCATCACTTGGATGCATTCCAGACTGTTATCAAATCTCCTTCAGGCTCCTCCTCTACTGTTGAGTGGGGATGGTGACAGTAGCTGCCATTGTGGGGCAGCTCCAGGGTCTGATAGAGACAACATCCAGACTAGAGGAGTTGAGCAGAATGTCTAGCTACTCCTAAGCCCTCTGTTGATACACATACAAACACACATACCCAGACACACACATACACACAGACACATACACACATATACACAAAACACACACACACATATATATACACATACATACACATGCACACACACACACAACTTGTCCCACACATGAGACACTTAGGCCCAGGGAGGAACCGTTAAGTGTCATGGACTACACTGACTGTATTGGCTCTCACTGCTACACAGCCATTTTCATCTTGTGATTCCTGGTGTTCTGGCCAGCTCTGGAGATCTGAGAATCGATGAGGTTACACGAAGGTGAAGTATGGGCTTTTAGAGGCATCATCAGCTGCTACTGAGCCAGCATGAGACTAGACAACAGTTGTTGAACTGAATAAAAATCAGCATGGTGTGGATGCCCCACATATGGGGTCATGTGTTACAGGCTTGGTCCCCAGGACATTGGTGTTAGGATGGTGTAGAACCTATACAAGTTAAAGCTGACTGAGAGGGTGTTGTTGAGGACCCTGCAAAGAGTAGTAGTAGCTCCAAGAAGTTATCATAAGAACAAGTCAACCTCTCCACTGCTTCCTCAGTTATGATGCTTCTTCCCGTACGTTCTCCCACCATTGTGACTACCATGCAGCAATGCTAAGGGAAGGACTGAGGGTTCCTCAACAAGAGCCCATCCCATGCTACTGAAATGTTCAGCATTCAAAACACTGAGCTAAGTGCTTTATACTTCCTACTTTATAAGGTAGCCAGTCTCTATTGTTTTGTTACAGCATTGAAAAACTGATTAATGGGGCTGGAGAGATGGCTCAGCGGTTAAGAGCACTGGCTGCTCTTCCAGAGGTCATGAGTTCAATTCCCAGCAACCACATGGTGGCTCACAACCATCCATAATGAAATCTGGTGCCCTCTTCTGGCCTGCAGATATACCTGCAGACAGAACACTGTATACATAATAAATAAATCTTAAAAAAAAAGGAAAGAAAAACTGATTAACATAAGGCAATTAATCTACTCTGGGTACCTCTGGGTCTCATTCCAAGGAAAGTACCAGGAGCTTTGGGACCCGACACTTAGCTAATAACATGGACGGTCCAAGCCCCCACAAAAAAAGGGGCATAGAGTACCTTCTCTCACCCCAAATCACATTTTAAAAATAGATATTCTTAACAAAGTAGACCATTGTATGTTGACATAACTAAATTCGGTAAAGGGGAGAATTAGGAAACAGTACAGGCCCTACTCGATCCAACCCACTTTGCTCAAAGTTGGAAATCTGGGGATAGGGAAAACAACAGCAGAATGTCAATCCAGAAGGTACTGTCAGCTCTGGCTGAGAGTGAGCACAGAAATATGCTATATTGCAGTGTTCAATAATATCTAAATTTACATTGCTTTCAATTTTCATGAATAATAGAGTGGTGGAGGGCATTCTTTGGGTCTCAGCCAGTGGGAGAGCCCAGGAAGATAGGCAAGAGAGTTCTAGAACAGGACCCTGGCCAGAGAGACCATCTGCCCAGACTGGGGACATTCCAACCTTCATCCAGGATGGAGTCCTTACCAGCAAGATGACTGCCATCTTTGCAGGGTGACACTGTCCCTGGAAACCTGCAAGAGACAAGTGTTACTGTTTCACCCCAGGAAGCAGAGCCTGTAGGCAAGGAGTGTGGAGACAGGTAACAGGTTTACCTGTCCTTCGTGTCATTTTCATCATAAACACTGTGAAGACGTTCCCACACAGGAAAGAAATCAAATGTAAATACAAAGGCATGGTGCTTCAGAAGAGCGGACTGCATCAAGGTACATGTCAAATGTGCAGTTTGTGGACAAGCAGCCATTTGAAACAATGGATTCATTTTAAAACACTGACTAAAAAGAATATATGTGTGTGGATATAGACTTACTTATTTCTTTCACCTCCAATCTCCCCACTCAAAGACAAACACTCAACATCTTCTTAGCGGCTCTCTTCCAACCCTGGTATGTGTGTGGGCTGTTTGTTTAGTTTTCATAATTGGGTCATTTTATGTCAAACTTTCAGTAACCACTTTTGACAGAACTGCATGTCACTAGAAAGCCGGTGGTGTGACATTATGATATGTAACTGAGCAGTCTCTTCCTCTCTTGTTTTTGTGGAGTTAAGACAGCTTCAGGAAGACCCAGAGGGGACAAGAACTCCACAAGAAGACCACCAGACACAACTAACTAGTCTAGGCTAGTGGGAACTCACAGAGACTGAAGCACCAAACAGCATGCATGAACTGGACCTAGGCCCGCGACACATATGTAACTGATGGGCAGCTTGGTCGTCATGTGGGTTCCCTAGCAAGTGGAGCAGAGCATCTCTGACAAGGATCTGATGCCTGCTTCTTGACCACTTCCCCTAATGGAGCTGCGGTGCATGGCCTCAGTGGAAGAGGATGTGCTCAATCCTGATGAAACTCGATGTGCTGGGGTGGGAGGGTATGGGGGGGCTCGCCTTTTCTGAGGAGAAAAGGAGGGGGTGGGGGGAGGGAGCAGGAGGGCGGGTCTCAGAGGAGGGGAGGGGAGGGGCTATGATCGGGATGTAAAAATGAATACATAAACTTAATAAACATCTAAGAAAGAAAGAAAGAAAAAAGCCGGGCGGTGGTGGCGCACGCCTTTAATCCCAGCACTTGGGAGGCAGAGGCAGGCGGATCTTTGTGAGTTCGAGGCCAGCCTGGTCTACAAAGCGAGTCCAGGACAGCCAGAGATATTCAGAGAAACCCTGTCTCAAAAAAAAAAAAAAAAAAAAAAAAAAAAAAAAAGAAAGAAAGAAAAAGACAGCATCAGGACCAGCAAGATGGCCCTGTAGGTTAAAGCCCTTGACGCCAAGTCTGATGTTCTGAATTCAATTCCCAAATCCCACAGTGGAAGATGAGAACTGACTCCACAAAGTTGCCCTCTCACCACGTGCACGCGCACACACACACACATAAATTAAAATGTTATTTTAAGAAATATAAAGACAGGGTCTCATGTAGCCCAGGCTGTCCTGGAACTTGCTATGTAATTGAGGGTGACCTTGAACCCCTGATCTTCCTACCTCCATGGGACATGCACTTCACACATGCTAGGCAAACACTTCCAGGTAGCTACTCTCGGAATCCAGGTCCTGAGTAAAGGTGGGTTCCTGGTCCTCCTCTGCACAACAATACTCTGCGGAAGTCTCTATAGAAATTCTGTCCCAGCCGGGCGGTGGTGGCGCACGCCTTTAATCCCAGCACTTGGGAGGCAGAGGCAGGCGGATCTTTGCAAGTTCAAGGCCAGCCTGGTCTACAAAGTGAGTCCAGGACAGCCAGAGCTGTTAAACAGAGAAACCCTGTCTCGAAAAACCAAAAAAAAAAAAAAAAAGAAAAGAAATTCTGTCCCCTTGTCCCCAACTCAGGCTCGGCTCGTGACTGAAGTCGGGGAAGGGAGGGAAGCTGCTGGTTATTACCTAACTATCATATGCAGTCATGGGTCTCAGGACAACCCACCTCCCATCTCAGCCCCTACAATGTTTATGTGGGAGAGCTGGAGAGGAGGGTGTGGGTCCCAGGGAGAGTGATGGGGGTGGTTTGAAGGAAGACGAAGGAATGGGGAGATGATGGATGGGAGGGACCACAGACAGAGAAATTGCCAGTGTTGCTCCTAGCAGCAGCTTCTTCCTTCCCAGAAGGGTGCATTATGGTGAATTTGCTGGAGTTTGTGCTGCCTTCCTGGTAAGGTTCAGCCTCAGAGCTACACGTTGCTCTTGGGAGAAATTGGCTCCAAGGGGATATGTGTGTGAACTTCAGTCACTATGTGTGAATTCAGGGTTGGGATGGGGACAGGGTCCCAGCCCCTGGGGGGAGGTGGGGTCAAGGGGGAGAAAGAAGAGACAGAGATGAAAGCAAGGTGGAGGGGCAGAGAGAAGCCAGGGGCCAGGACAGATCTGTGGAGGCCCTGTATGCCTGGTCGGGCAGGGAATCAGAAGGAAGGTGACAGAGATGAGAAAGAAATGGGCAAACTGTCACTGCAGGGTGGAGGGTGTTCCCTGTCCCAAGGAAGGGTGTGGACTGAAGGTAGAGAGGACTGAGGCCTGGCCAGAAACAGGATGGGGATGGCTTCTGCCTCTGACATCTTGGGACTTCTTTGGCTCTGTCAACTTGGACATGCTTCTGTCTCCCTTCCTTGCTGGCATCCAGACCTTCAAGGCTACTGCACTCCACACCATACCAATGCCCCACCTTTGTCCAGCCCCCACCCCCGCCCTGGGTGGGACCCATGGGACCTCACTCCACCCACCAAGGTTCCTGTCTCCCTTTCTCCCAAGACAAGAACATCGGAGCCAGTTCCCTGACTGGTGCATGAAGACGCCTCAGTTCAGAAACAGAAATAACATAAGGTGAGAGGGGCCACGGTTCCAGGAACATTACTAGGTGAATGGAAGCTGCAGGCAAAGGGACCCAGATCCCAGCGCCAACCTGGCTGAACCTTAGGAGCCTGGCACCTCTGAAACAACTTCTGGGTGGTAGGTCCTCTCTGCAAAGCCTCGCTCCCATCAGCCTTTATTCTGTTTATCTGGATCCACCATCAGTCTCCTGGGATGGGAGATGGCAGGAAGCCTGAGAGAGCAGGTTTGGACCTGAACCTACAAATAGGTGCAGAAAGTCCAGGCACAAAGGAGGAAGGAGCACCCTACTGAGGGCAGAGTGTGAAGGAGACCTCATGATCCGGGTTCTGCGCTCCCTCTCAACTCTTTGTTTCCTCACTGCAGACCTCTCGACCCCTCTCCTTTCCTCTCTGGAGATCTATTAGTTAGATTTGGGGAGGCGGCTGAGGTTCAGGGAGGGAGGTCACCTGCTGCAGATCACACCGCAGTAAGCTACCTCCCTGCCCCCCTGCTCTCTCCAAACCCTGCTCATCTTTCTCCTGTCTCTGGCTCCATTCCAACCTTCCTCCTCTTCACCTTATCCCTTCCTGCCCAGAGCCAATGGACCTCAGCCCTCAACCTCTTGACTCTATGGATGGTGTTTCTTAATTCTAAGTGCCTCCCTCTGCCTGTCCTTTCCCCTCCTTTCCCTCACTCTGTGTCTCTCTTTCTATCTCCTCTATGTCTGTCTCTCTGCCTTTCTCAGTATCCATCTCTCTTTGCCTCTGTCTCTCTGCCTGTCTCTCCCCCCAACTATACCCACACCCAATATTCTAGCCCCCTGTTCCTTCCTTGTCTCTTTCTCCAGGCATGTGTGCCCCTCCCTGGCTTTCCCCTCTCTGCATCTCCCCCTTCCTCCTCCCTCCACGCTCCCACCCCCTTCTCTCCTGCTCCCCTTTCTGTCATGCAAGCCAGCTCCACACACACCCTCACTCCCAGACACATATGTGTGCAGACTGTCACACACTCACACACCTGGGGGCCCATCACACCCACATGCACATGTACAAATCTCATCTCATCAGCTTCCAGTGAACCACCACCCCACCCCCCAGTGCCAGTGCTGCTTGTCCAGGTTCTGGAAGAAGACAGGAATTAGGGGGTGTCTGAAGAGGAGCAGAGGAGAGTGGGAAGGGTGGTGAGTGCCCCTCTGCACTGGCCCTGTGCTCTGAGCATGTGGCCAGATATTATTTTAATAAACTCAGCACATCCTGCCCTCACACCAGCTGCCACCCGCCCTTGCCCATCCTGCAGATCTCGTTTATTTCTCGTTAACAAAATCACCTGTTTGTCAAATAGGGACAGCTCGGTGAGACGTTAAATTGTGGTGAAGCTAAGGGGGCTCAGGCATGGACCCCCTGCAGGTGGCAGGGAGAGTGGGAGGAAGAGGAAGGGGGACAGAAGGTGGAGGTGACCCGAGGTCTAACTGTAGTCTGTCTGTGGAGTTGGAGGCTCCATCCCCACCCCAACAATTGTGCAGCAGCCACAGAGAACAGGGCAGGGGTGAGGTTCAATGTGAGATGGAGAAGGAGCCGGGGGCACCAGGGACTTGGCAGCCCACTTCTGCCTCTTGGAGAGAGATCTCTACAATGGTGAAGTTGTGCTCCACTATGCACTGTTGTCTCAGCAAGAAGGAGAGGATTCTTTTCTCCAGAAAGCATAAGAGACCTGGAGTGGACAGACCTGGGTTTGAATCCCTGCTAGGCTACTCTCTGCAAGCTGAGACCAGACCAGCCCCTTGCCCTTCTCTGAGCCTCTTTCTTACAGCTCTGATGTGAGGCTACTGTTTGTAGCTCGGCAGAGCTGGCTAGTTGATTCTTCAAGGAGACACAATGTACACAACACTCCACCTGCTGCCTGGACAGGAAAAATGACCCACTTCACCATGTGACTACCTTTGTGTACAGCCAAGTTAGGAAGAGGGTTGCGATGTCCCGACAACCACCCATGCTGTCATTGCCCTGGGCTGCCTTCTTGATACCTGCTTCTTCTGCTCTCAGGGTTGCCCATAGTCATTGACTTATTCTGTTCCAAACTGTGAGCTCCATAAAATAATAGTCCCCATTGCTTGGCTCATCTCAAGGACAAAGTATTTTAAGACTGCTGGTTTAGATTGGTGAGGCTCAGTAGTAGAGCACTTGCCTAGCATTTTCCAGCATGGGCAACAAAATAGGTACCAGACAGAGGTAGGTAGATAATGGATAGATGGATGGATGGAGATACATATATACTCAGATGATAAATAAGTAGATGGTAGATTGATATATACATACATAATGGATAGATAGATAATAGATGGATAAATGGATGCTAGATGGATGCATAGGTAGATGGTATATAGATAGGTGATAGATATATGATAGATTGGTGATGGATAGATGATAGATAGATAGATGGATACATGGATAGATGATAGGTGATGATGATAGACAGATAACAGATAGATAGATAATAGTCAGATGATATATAGATGATAGATAGACAGACAGACAGACAGACAGACAGACAGACAGACAGACAGACAGACAGACATGTAGATATGGATGGCTGATGCGTGGATGGAATAGCTTCTGGAGTCACACTGGCTCAGCCTCTGCCTCAGACCTCCTGTGTCAAACTGTGTTCCCTCAGGAAGCGTTGTATGTTGACAGCTCCAGTGAGATGTCAGAGGGAGCTACTACGCCCACCACCCAGAGTCCCCATGGGGAACACCTTGCAGAGCTCCAGGACAAAAGCACAAGCACGATCTGACTTGAATGCAGTTTGCTGGCCGGTCACAGGCCTAAGGGGCTATGTGCTCCCTTTTACTTTGTCCTCCTTTGTGGGCACATTTAGTTCTGAGTGGGGCTAGCGCATGTTCAGAGTTGTGTGGCCGGTGGCCCCAGGAGTCAGGACACAGAATATTCAGGCAAAGATTCTCCTGGCTTTCAAAACCATATCTGCCTTCCACCCTTTTACCTCCATAGTCTTCTTCCGAGTCAGCTTGTGGGCAATGTACCACACATTTGCCATGGCTGAGAACCAAATGCCAAGAGGCCTCTCTTTTCCCACATTCTCTCTGTGGAGAGCCTCCCTCTGGGAAAGAAACCGTAACTGAGTGTCCTCTAACACTTCTCCAATGGTCATGATTCCCTGTGTGACCCAAAGCAAAGTCTTGACCTTCTGGGTTCCCTCTCCATTCCCTGGTGTACAGTGAAGCTATAGTACTGCTGGGATGGCTAAGTGAGATAATGCTATCAAGCATTTCTGAGGACTTGGGGAAAGATCTCGGGGCCACTCCAGCAGCTTCCAACCATCAGTGGGAGCTTGAGATGCTCACGCCTACATTCTTCACAGCCGAGCAGTGACCCACAGGGTTACGGCCCATGAAACTCATGCCAGCACACCCACACAATAGAACATCCCTTAAAATGCGTGCCATGTGAAGCGATTAACTGCAAAGAAAGGCATCCATACTGTGTATTTGGGCATTTCACTGTCCTAGTGTAGCTTGGAATCAGAGCCTTCCACATACTAGGCAAGTATACCCACGCTCTATCACAGAGCCCATTTCATCAACATTAATTTATTTATTATCATTGTATGAGAGACGGGGAGGGGGTACAGATGTGGGGGTCAGAGGGCGAGATTTTTGCTTCTCTCCGTAGGGATCAAGCTCTGACCCTCAAGCTTGCTGCTACCCACTGAGCTAGTCCTGAGCCCATTTGGTTAGATCTGCAATGAAAAATAAATGCACAAGTGATGTTACAAACAACTTGTAAGCATGCAAAATGAAGTCTAGATGTCCCTTGTCACTTATGCTGGCTGCTTCAGCACCATACCTCAGAAGGAGTTCTTGGTGATGGTTCTGTGTGTACCTGTCAGGACAGTTTGTGTGTGTGTGTGTGTGTGTGTGTGTGTGTGTGTGTGTGTGTGTATGCACACACACTAACACAGTGTGTCATGAGTATATATATATATATATGTAATTATATATATATTATATATGCTGCCAATATTTTTCTCACCCATCCATGTATGTGCTAGGTTGCTAAATGAGACAAACTACTTGTATAATAACAGCACACATCATGTGATATTCTCTAAGTAGATGTGGGGAAAGTTCCATCTCTGAAAAATAAGTACAAAATTTTAGGACCCAGTGGGAATGGGAGGGAGGCTGAAAACCAAAGTGGGGATTCTCTGTAGTATAAAGCAGCAGTCCTCAACCTTCTTAACACTGCCACCTTTTAATCCAGTTCCTCATGTTATGACACCCAACCATAAAATCATTTTGTTGCTCCTTCATAACTGTAACTTTGCGATTGTTATGAATCATAATATAAACATCTGACATTAAGGATATCTGCTATGTGAACCCTCCCTCCGGAGGGGGTTGTGACCCACAGGTTGATATCTGCTGGTATAGGGTATAGAGTCTACACTGTAGGGCATACAGTGTCCACTTTTCCAGGCCTCATTCTTCCCACTCATAAATAGGACTACTCAGCGGAGACTCCTAAGGGGACGTCTGTCGATCTCTGAAGAGATGTTGGTTGTCACAGTGGGCGCTGGTGGCATCTGGTGAGTAGAAACTGAGGTGCTGCTTGGCATCCTGCCATATCCTGCTTGGACCCCATAGCACACAACTCAATCATCATTCTAGCCAGTCAGGTGGTGGAGGCAGGAGGACCAAGATTTGAAGGCCAGTCTAGGCAACTTAGCCAGAACCTGTCTCAAGAAGCAAGAAACTGGTTCAAAATGTCCAAATGCCAAAGGCAGAAACCCCCCGGCTGGTACTTGTGCTCACCTTTCTAGTGGGAGGTTTCTGTCACTGTCGTCACCATCATCAGTAGATCATGACATGATCATGAACTCTGAAAAGCTGACAGGGTTGCTTAAGCCAGGCTGGCTTTGAACTCACCATATAATGACCATGAACATCTGATCCTTCTGCTCCCCCTCCTACCTGCGCCTGGCCTCTACAATGGCTGGAGATTGAACCCAGGGCTCCTGTGCAGGCTAGGCAAGCACTCTACCAACCCAGCCCAAAGTTGAACTTTTTTTTTTTTCAACCCTCCCGGATATGACCTATTTCCTGACACTGCCCTCATGGGAAGCCACTGGGCCAATTCACTATCCAGGTGAGCACACAGCTGTCCACACACTTGCTCCAGGGACCAAATCATAAGAGGGTCCCCACTTCTCCTGCCCAAGGCCAAGGGCAGCAGGGTACGAGGTGGGGAAGCAGACTCTCGGTGTGCTGCCGGCCTGGCATGGAGCCCCAGCCGGGGGGCTGACCAGCTGGCCGGACCCTGAGTGAGGGCCCAGCTGCCCAGCTCGAGCTCTGGCCCTCGCTGCCTTCCCGGCTGCTCTAGGAGAAGGAATTAACAAGAAGGCGGTCTGCGCACCTCCCGGGCTCATTAGCCCCTGGGTCTCATTCTCCGCCGAAAGCTAGAGTTCTGCTTGTGGCCTCACGCTCCACTGCTGGGCCTGTGATTGTGGCCAGCCGTTCTCCTGCGTCCCACCGGGGGCCATTCCTACCCATCTGCTCTCCACTCACAACCCTGTGCCTTTGTCTTCCCCTTCCCCACCTCCTACCTCCCCCCTGCTGCCCCCTCTTGACTCCTGCCATCCTCTCTTTGCTTCTTTTGGCAGGGGCCACTAGACCCTGCCGGCTCCTCTCAGCTCTGGAGTCAGACCCCGAGTCCTAAACCTTCCTGTCCTTCCTCTAAAACAGAAAAGGGAGAAAAACAAAAACAACAACAAAAAACAGAACCGAAAATAAGAGTTTTTATTGTGGTCACTCGGCAGATGGGAAAACTGAGGCCCAGACAAGAGAAGGCTTACCTGAAAGTAAGGGAGCGTTGAAGAAGAACTGTAGATGTGGTTCAGTGGATAAAGAGAACTTGCCTAGCATTCATGAGACGCTGGGTTCATTCGCCAGTGCCACATAAACGGGGTATGGTAGTACATGCCTGTAATCCCAACACTGCATAGGCTAGCCTGTGCTAAATGACATCATGTTAGAGAATCAGAACACTTGTCACTTGTCAACTAAATATCTGAGGAGGGCCCACTTGGGTCTACCCTGGGAATACCACAGAAGCAAGACCTCCATGGGGAGGGACATAAGAATGTATCAAGCCCAGGGATAAGTCCCATCCAAGACCTGCTCCAATGCTGGCCTGTTCCTTTTCAGCCCATCTCAAGCCCCAGTCCTGGGGGAGCTTTCTGTATGCACTGTGGGATGGGTTGGACAGTGAATATCTTTGCTCTTTCCTGCCTTGTAGTCCCTGTTGCAGAACTTCTTGCCTGCCTTGTAAGGGGCAAGGCATATATGTGAATGGACACTACTGGATTTCAATAAAGCTTTATTTAAAAAGTGGGCTCTGAGCTGAATTTGGCCCTTAGGGGTCCTTTTGCTGATTCCTCTTAGTTCTCTTCATTTGTGGCTCTCTCCAGGCCATCAGGAAGCACCCTGGGCTGGGTGTGGCTTCCTTGTGTGCTCCTTTTCTTTAGGTAGCACAGGTGACTTCCTTTAGTTTTAATGGAACAAGATGGTAGCCAGAGGAGAAAACAGGATACTGCCTTCAGATCTGAGGCCCAGGCAGTCAGCCCAAAGCACACCAGACTGAATCTGCTCTAGACTCCTAGCCTGGGCCAGTGTGCAGAGACTCATGTGATAGACTCCTCTTCTGGCTGCATCAAGGGCGGCATCAAGTCTCCTGAGCCTTGTTTTTTTTTTTTTTTTTTTTTTTTAAGACTTTTATTTATTTATTATCTATACAGTGTTATGCCTGCATGTATGCCTGCAGGCCAGAAGAGGGCACCAGATCCCATTATAGATGGTTTTGAGCCACCATGTGGTTGCTGGGAATTGAACTCAGGACCTCTGGAAGAGCAGCCAGTGCTCTTAACCTCTGAGCCATCTCTCCAGCCCTCCTGAGCCTTGTTAAGGCTCTGCAAGCCTCCTGAAAATCAGAGCCCTGGGATAAAGCCTGGGGTCGAGGACCCATGGGATGGCCACCTTTCTTGGTTCTGGGCCCCAGTTTTCCCAGGGTTAACAGGAGGTTCCTGAACTCCCTTAAGACTGGAAGCAACATTTATTGGATGGCTTGTTTGCTCCCATAGAGAGGTGGGAACACCCACCCTTTAAACCCGCAGAGCACAGTTTCTGAACACAAGCATCCTACACCAGGGTGCTACTGGACTGGCCATCAGCTCTCAGGAAGCCCATCTCACTCCTCAGTTAGCTGAAAACTTCAAAGTGTACCTAGTGAGAGGCAAGTTGCCCAGAGCCCCACCCCAAGGCCCTGTTCCCTACGGGCTGTAGCAGCAGAATGTGAGGAGACTCAGCTGCCAGGACTCCCAAACCTCAGGAAGGGATCTTGTTGGAGGAAGATGCGTCCCCAGGCTTCCTACATCTTCAGGGACTCACTCATGCTGGGTGCATGGATCAGGTTCCTTTCCATTCAATCAGGATGCTGCTGCAGGTCCATCTCAGGGGCTATCTGCAAGGAAATATGTCTTGACACGCCTGGATCCAAGTCTGGAAACCTGCACCAGGCTGTGTATATATTGTTCCTAGTATGATGGACCCATCACATCACATCCTCACTGGCTTTCATTTGGGAGAGTAAGAACATGAACCCAAAGGGCACATCTTCACTGAATCTGTCCTCCTTGTCAGCTCTACATTTTCTTAGCTCTGATGAGCCTTGCATCCAGGCAGGCATAACGCCGAAGAACCCTCAACTTGATAACTACTGAAATGTACAATGCTGGGCCCCACCTACCGATCTTAGGGTTCACTGGATCTGGGGACACTTGAGAATTTACCATTTCTAATTCTAGGTGATAGAGTCGCTGCTGGCACAGGGGCTGCACGTTGAGATTTGGAAGCCAAGTGGCTGAGGGGACAAGGTCGGTGTTCAAAGACACCTACTTCTAAACCAACAGCAACTGCTGCAGGCATGCTGTGTGATCTCAGATGAGTTACCAGGCCTCTCTGAACCACCGTTTCATCATGTAGGAGGTGAATGAAGAGGGAAGGTTCTGCTCTGTTGGTGAAATGGAAGATCAGAAGTAAAAAAGCTCTCTGTGCCAGTTCAGTGTGCACAGTGCGAACCCTGTACTTGTGGTGGCCACACACTTGCCAGGCAGTACATAAACTTTAGTTCGTTATAACCTTTGTGAGCAGTGACAATTTGTGTTATCTTTAACCAAGACCGCCTGTTGATGTCAGCCTCCCTGTCTCACTGTGGGATGGTCCCCCACCTCTACACACACTTATTTGTTTGTTTGTTTATCTATTTGCTTACTTACTTACTTACTTATTCATTTATTTTAGACCAAGTCTCGTTTTTCATACCTGACTGGCTTTGCCATGGAATGTGCTATGTAGACCAGGCTGGCATCGAACTCACACAGATCCACCTGCCTCAGCCTTCCAAATGCAGAGATTAAAGGCATGAACAACCATGGCCAGCATTATGCCCCACTCTTGAGAGGAAAAAAAACTGAGGTATGGCCTTACCGGAGGTCGGATGCCCAACCTATACTCCATCCTTCCCTTGGCTCTCTATCCCAGTCCCTACACAATCTCTCCTCCCAGTGCTTCGATGGCCTCTCTGGACAGACATCACCTCAAACAAGGAGAGAATAAAGAGCTTCCCGTCCACACCAGAAGAAAAACAAACCCCCACCACCCTCCATTGCCCTCGAAGGCAGTGATGGATCTCTGTTATTGCTGGTGTTGAAATCACTACCAGGGGAAATAGATCAAGGTACACTTTGCTGGTGAGAGCTACAAACAAGGCTGCAGGGAACAGCCTCCCATTTTCTCTTCCCATGCTCCCGATTCCCCTGAATACTCAAGGTGTCTGGTGGGCTCAAAGAAGCACAAGGCAGAGGTTCCAGGATGGAAAAGACCCGATGCGGCTATAGCTTGGGGGGGGGGGGGTTGCTGTTGTTAGCTTCCTCCCTCCCATTCTCCAGCCCCATTTCTTCCTTTGGGAAAGGCAAAAACCCAATAAGGTATTTTATCTGACTCTGCCCTTGCATTGCTTGAAATGACAGAGAAGGGGTAGTTACAGGTGAGGAGGATCCAAAACAAAAACATCATCTACTGAGGTTATATTTGGAATGTGTCTGGAAAGCAATCATCCCACCCATATCCTCTGGGGCCATTTTGATTCGAAACTCTTGGCTCTGCTCTTCCTATAAGGGGTCAATATGGAACATCTGGGGCTCAACACCCAGTGGAGGATATCAGATAGGGAGGGCGCTTCTGTTCACAGGCTCTGCTCCTGTTGGTAGATTGCCAGTGGTATCGATGGATCCACAGTGGGCTTTGCTTGGCTTGAGGCCCTGTGAGCCTGGCCTCTGCTGAAGTTGATCGCACACCTTCCTTCTCTGTCCAGCCTCACACCAGGAAGTAGGAGTGACAAGGGGTTTTGTACAGTTTAAAAACAAACAGACAGACACACACACCCACACACAGACACAAACGCGCGCGCATGCACACACACACACACACACATCACCCACTGCGTGATCACTGGGCAAGTCTTTAAAGCTGATGCGATTCTCAATTTTTCTTCTCTATGACTGAATCATGTTGCCTATGCCTAAAGGGTTAAAGTAGATCAAATGACAACAATCAACATCACACCCATTATATGCCTGGAAGAGTCATGGGAGCTGGCCTGGGATGCCTCTGTTTTCTTTTTATGTGGATTAGTTCCTTATCTTTACTAGAAGTTTCCCAGAGCTGGAGAGGCAGCTCGGTTGGTAGATGGCTTGCGTGTGTACATGAGGCTCTGGGTTCCAGCCCCAGCATGGCATAGCTGAGCATGGAGGATGGTGTCACCATCCCAGCACTTGGGAAGTGGAGGCAAAGAGGTTTAGAAGTTCAATTCCACCCTCTTCTACAAAGCAAGTCTAAGGGTAGCCTGGGCTACATGAGACTCCACCTTTAAAGAAAATAAAGAAAAATCCAGACACTCAGAATGACTACCGTTGCCCACATTTTACAGAGATGGAGGTCCAGAAAGGTCATGCCTCAGTGACAGGTGGTGAGATGCAGAGCTTCAAACCGGGCAGAAAAAAGCACCGCAATTCCTCCTCCAGGATCCTGCAAGCTTCTGCTCAGTCCTGCAAGTCCCTCCAACCCTCCTTGCCTTGCTCCCTGAACCCCCACCCCTACCCCCATGCCCTCATTGAGGACCTGACCAAGCTCCTGTCTTAAATCCAGATGGTCCTGAAGACCAACACTTGACATCATGCCGCCTGACACTCAGGTACTTGACAGAGAGGTTTTTGTCATCTCTGCTTCATAAAGAACTCTGGTCGTTGGTTGGGGTGGAGTGTCAGAGCCACACTCAGGAGCTGCCACAATTCCCTGGAGCCTTGAAAAAGATGGGCTGTGGGCCTCTCTATCAAACTCTCTGCTTTGGGACAATGTGCTCAGAGTCCCTAGCTATCCTCTACACTAGCACCCTGGCTATGTTGGGCTCCTTCATTTTGTGCTCAGATAAAAGCTTTCTTGCTCCACCCCTACTCCCAAGTAAACACCAGCCTCTTCTCTGAAGAAGAAAAAAAAAAAAAAAGACCATATTCAGCAAACCTGCCAGAGGCCTCCAATCCTCCCAACTATGGGGCTGCTCAGTCCCTGCCCCACACATTCCCTGAAGTCCCAATATTCCATTCTGCAGACTGGATCTTACATTGAGCCAAAATCCAACCCTGGCTTCTTGGGAATTTAATGGCTATCCCCGTAAGAATGTGAGAGGACCTTCACACACCTTGAGGTTGCCCTTGATGGTGGGGAGCAGTCTGGCAAACAAAGCCATTGTTTGGCTGACCATGGCTGCTAAACAGGAAGACAAGGAACAGGCCATTTTGGCCATACAGAGAAAGGCCTAGTACAGCTCAGGCAGCCTGGTCCACAGTCAGGAAGAGCTCCCAGAGGTACAGAACATCCTTCCTGCTAAGAGGTGAAGGCTGCATGGATATAGACAGGCTGATGATGTCTGCTATGGGATGGATGGATGGATGGATGGATGGATGGATGGATGGATGGATGGGTGGATGAATGGATGGATGGGTGTCATCCTGGGTACCAGACATTGGGCTGGATCTGAAAACTTGGAAATGATTTAAATGTATAACAAGTTCATGCCAACATGAAAGGCACAGGCACATACTCACACAAGTAATTACCGTGAAATATCCCCATACATACGCCCACAGTTTCCATTATAATCAGCTGTGCATGTCTTCTGTGGTGTTTATGAGTTTCCTGACTGTTTCCCAAACTGCATTCCCATAATGTGCCCATAATGCACTCTGAGGGTGGAGACCACTCTGGGCTCAGATCACATGGAGGATTCTACATGCTGTCTTTACAACAGTAAAGATCTCTGAGAAGGAAGTGCTTTCATGTTGTACAACATAGTTTGTTAAACACATTCACCTCACCCTAGGTGCCCTCCCCCCCCCCCGAACTCCTTGCCTATTTGGGGCTGGCAGAAGGCAATAAATAATCACAGTGCATCAAGACTAGAATCCTGAGAAGAGATGATGCAAATTAAACCCAGCATCATGAACTAGAATGGGATCATTCTGAAGACCTTCCAGTAGAATGCACTACAGACATGGCAATGGTCTACTTTTGAGCTACCGATTATGGCAGCCCACATCCAGACCACCCAATATGGCAGCCACAGTACTGTGGGAGCAGTTGAGATGTGGATAGTGAAAGTGGGGCGGGGGAGCATTTCTAATTTTGATTCATTTACCTTTGAATTAAAGGCTTGTTGTTTGCTCTTTGGACTGTATAACCTCACCTTTTTAATCCACAGCAGAAGTGCTGATTAGCATGAAGGGACCTCCACAAACCAGTCTCCCTACAACAATGGCTGCCATGTCCTGAGCATTTCATGAATGCCAGGCACCAATAGTTTGATTTAACCCTTTAACAACGTGGTGCTTCTCAGTCCATTTTCAAGGTGAAGAAGTGAGTAGCAGCTCAGGGAAAATTCAATGACTTGTTCACATCTTTGCAACCAAGAATTTGTGCCTGTGTCAATCCAAGTTCCCTCTCTTACCCCACAATCACATACCCAGCACCTGCAGAACCAGCCTTAGGATCCAGAGGAGGGCACCTTTATACTTTTTATCTTTCCTCAGCAGGGCCCATCAAACACTGGGTATCACTGACTCTGTGCTATGTGGGGCTGGACACTGTGGAAGCAGAAGGATGTGGAGCTGAGGAAGGCAGGGGTGCCCCCCTGGGGAGCTCCTTGTCTATTTGGGGCTGGCAGAAGCCAGTAAACAATCACAATGCATCAAGACAAGAGCCCTGAGAAGAGTCATGTCTCCTCCTGTCACCCGGCCTAGTCCACCTGAGCCCCCAACTTCTCCCTCACAAGGAAGTCTGTGAGGCCTCCCCTGATGCATCTCATCCTGCTCAGAAGCAAGGGACAGGAGTCCCTGCCTTTCAGCCCTTGCTGAGTTCAGATAAATCTCTCCCTCCTCTCCCTGCGCCTCTGAAAGTGCCGGGTCTAGCTAGGGTTTCTCCCACTTATCCGGCTCATGAATATTTAACAGCATCTGCCGTGGAGGCGATAAAGCCCTACCAATCCTTGACAAATATGTCCTAATCTTTTCAATTTCGGGGTGCAAATATGCCTTCTGAGTCCTGTTTGTCACCTAGATTAATGGCCCAGGGTCCCATAATCCTTTGGTGCTAATTCAAGTGGTGGCTGGCCGGCGTGTGCCTGCCAGGGGGATGATGGGAAACACACACACACACACACACACACACACACACACACACACACACGATGGAGTAATTAGTCAAGGGAAGACTTGTAGGTGTGTGTGTGTGTGTGTGTGTGTGTGTGTGTGTGTGTGTGTG
>CAJQZJ010004765.1:3857623-3905842 GCA_907164525.1 Lophiomys imhausi
GTGTGTGTGTGTGTGTGTGTGTGTGTGTGTGTGTGTGTGTGTGAGTGTGTGTGTGTACATGAACATATGCAAGTTATGTGTATGGTGTCCCTGTGCTTGTGTCTCCACTCTGAGTTCACAAGAATTTAGGTGTATGTAAGAGTTGTGTATTCCCAATTTCCATCTATGCATTCTCTTTTTCTGAATGCGTATCTGTGAGCCCGGGTGTAAAAGGTGTACACTGTGTTCGTGCCTCCCTCGGTTGGGGGTGGGGGAGCAGGTGAATGAGTTGTGCGTTCTATCTGATTTCTTCCTCCTGTGTGGGTGCTGATGAAGAGAAAATAGATAGTGGTCACGGGTAGAGAACAGAGAAAATATTATTTACAGGGAAGATTCCCATGGAATATGTTAGGCGTGTATCTGAAAAGCAACTCCCGCAACCTATAATACCCTTGGGGGCCACATTAGTTTCAAATGTCTGAGTCACTGGCCTTGTAAGAGGCATGAGGTGAGAGGTCTGTGTGAAAATGCGGATTTTACAGAGAGGAGGTAAAACTGATCTCTATGTGTTCAGTTTTGTGTATGTCTTTGTATGTGAGGGCATGTTGTTTGAAGACCTTCAAACATGGGTCTAGTGTAGGCACACTCCACAGGAATCTCATTGGTATGCTCTTGTCTGTTTTGTAGGCCCTCAAACTCTGCCCCTGCCCCACTTCCTCCCTTCCTCCCTCCCCACCTCACGTATCTCAGCAAACCTTCAATATTTCACCAAAACATTGAACCAAGGCCATGTGGATCTGGCCTCTGTAATTCTCAGCACCTGGCTTCCTTCTCCCCCAGGTCTGTTCTCAGCAGCCCTATGGGAGCTGGGAAGAAAGAGACATCCCAAAATGAAATCCCTTTCTCTTTCTCTCCTGTCACTAAGATCTGCCCCCGCTCACCTGTGAAGACAGGTGGAATGAAGCAGTTTTGTATGGATAAGGTTCAGAAGGATGAGGTCCAGAGTGTAAAATGCTGAGACCCAAACTAGGGACCAATGTAGAAATGTCCACCTTGCAGCATGAGATGCCTCCTCCACAGCAAACAGAACTCTGTTCAGATGCACAGACCCATCACCAGACAGAAACAGATGCTGTGCACAGGTGACCCCCATACTAAGCCTCAGGGTACCACATAGCTGCCTGCCTTGGCACTCACACCCAACCAGTCAGAATTAAGGATACTGACATAGAGAAGAGAGCCTGGTACCCTGAGACCTGAAATAAGACATACTAAGGACTGAGGCAGGGGAAACATAAGAAATCGCACGAGCTTCATTGGACAGAAAAAGCAAGGGCTGAGTTCATCTTTTTGCAGGGAAACAGAGCTTTGTGGACACATGTGCTAACCCCACCCAAGCATACTGCATAAAGGACCATGGGAGGAAAGGACACTCAATGACTTGTAGAATTGGCTCCTGCAGCAGAGGAGCCTGCAACTTGAATCCTATCTAAGACCTTGAGCAAGCCATCTCCCTTCTCTGTAGCTCCTTGTCCCACGATGCAGCTGGGTACCATGGGGTGTCATCAGGGTTACATGCCAGTGCAGATATCATACTACTTGGCAAGGGAAGGCACTGGAATTATTGTCAAAATCATTATCTTCTGGACCCACTGTGACTGGGTCCAGTGCCACCTCTCTACTCTGTGAGACAGAGAAATTTCAAGAGTCGGTGATGGCTTGAAGAGATAACACACTACTCTGACCCATTAAGTGGAGAAAGCAATTTCAAGCTTATGTCCCCAATGGAAAGGACAGTTGTAGATGAGGGAGCTTCCCACAGTTAAATTCAAGACCATCATCCTTGGGATATGGAGACAGTTTCTTCACTCCCCCACGAGGATTCTGGTTTGGGCAAACAGATCCTTCCCTCCATGGCTATCCCCACATCTGAGGGCCAAGAGTATCAGAAAGTCATCGTGACCCTCCTGAGCAAGAGCTGCCTCCCTGGGAGCTGAGAGAGATCATCTTGTCATGAAGTCAAAGGGATCTGCAGTAGCAGGTTGAAAATTTCACACTCCAAGTGTGTAACTCAAACTTTTTGATAAGAAAACTCTCTTCCACCCTCATCCCAGGGATTTATGAAAGCCAGACCACAAGCCAGTGAGAATTCCTGCTCTGCCATTCCAGTGCCCTCGCAAAGAAAGGAGATTCTGTCCACATTTGTCATCTGTAGACTGTGAGGAAAAACAACATGCTCAACTTTTTTCCCATGCTAGTGATTTTTCAACCAGCATTTACCCCTCTCTTGATGATCTAACCAGATCTATCTATGACCAAATACAGTCTCTATATTTACTTATTATCAAATGGAGGACAGCCACCAAAACTAGGAGAACTCTGGGATACTTAGGGCATCTGTCTTGTCTTTTAAGAATATAATAATGAGCATATGAAAGAAAGCCAGAACATCAAGCAACTTGATTATCACTGAAGGCAGCCAGCCATACTGTACAAGTAAAGTAACAGTAGCAATCAGCTTCTAAGATGGCCACTTTAAGATGGCTGCCTCCAAGATGGCTACCACTGACATGGTACCAGTAGTTCTCACTGGTACCATGTGGGATGGACCTAGTAATTCACTTCTAATTAATAGACTACAGCAAGAGATGGGTATTATTCCAAAATCTAGTTGAAAAAATAAAAATTATTGTTTCTATTTGTTCTTTTTCCATTTCCTTGCTTTAGGAGATACAAGCTGCAGTATTATAGTTAATCCTAGTTCCATGTGTCAAGGAGCCATTGTTCCCAGCCCAAAACTAGTAAGAGCCTCCACTAACAGCCACATCAGCAAACATAGAAGCAAGCCTCTTCCTAGTTGACACTTGACACGATTTTTATACTGGTTGACATTGGTTGGAACCTGTGACAGTCCCAGATCCAGAGGCCCCAACTAAGCTACTTGCAGATTTAGGGCTTACAAGAGTTGTGAGAGAATAGATGCTTATTTAAAGCTACTATGTTTCTGGTAACCTGGTGTACAATCATTGAGCACAGGCTTCTATGGGTTCAAATTCTACCCCTACCCATCTGTGTAAACTTGTACAAGTCATGAATCTCTTGGTGACTCAGTTTCCTTGTCTGTGAAGGGGAAATACTAGGATTTCCCACAGGGAATTATAGTAAGGGTTAAATATTTGAATTAATGTAACATTTGGTATGCAGAGAACACTCTACAGGAGTTGGTATCACCAATATCATTACCTCTGAAGTCCTCAGAAAACCCAGGTGACTCAAAGGGACAAAATTTCCCATCAAAACCTTGAGAGCATGAGACTGACATACTGCCTGTACCCTCTCTCTTTATGTACCCCCACATTATGCCTCCTACCTTGAAGCCTTCATTGCCCAGCGCTGGCACTAAGGAAAGTAGACTGGATCTTGAGGCAGCAACTTCATCAATGGGTTAATCCATTGACAAGTCTAGTCGAGGTGGTGATTAGGAGCTGGAGCCTTGTAGAAGGAATTAGGTAATTGGTCATTGGGGGTGTGTCTTTGATAAGTGTATCTTATGTCCAGAATCAAAATCAGTCTGTCTCCCTCTCCTTCTGGATTTAAGTGAGATGCCTCCTCAGCCACATACTCTCACTGCCATGATGCCCCCACAGCAATGGGGCCAGCAGACCATGAGTCAGTGAGGCAAAATAAACCTTTTCTATTCAGATACTTTGCACAGTGAGATGTTAAGTGATACACAGTTCCAGAGCAATCAACTCCCATTTCCAAAGTGTGAACAACAGGCTCCTGTTTAGCACAGCATTTCCCCAACAGCTAACCTCGGTTCCTTTAGGGTATTCTACCCAGAAACTGCCAGCACCACTGCGGATCCTTCCACCCAATGCTGGCTACTCCTCTTGTCAGGAAACAGAGTCCTCTTCCTCCCACCTGGAGTCTAGCCTTGACTTACTTACACCCACAGAAAGGATGTCATGAGCCAGGTGTGGTGGTGCACACCTGAAATCCCATCACTCAGGAGACAGAATTAGGAAGATCAGGAGTTCAAGGTCATCTTCAGCACATAGTGAGTTTGAGGCCAGCCCAGGCTACATGAGACCTGGTCTTAAAACTTTTTTTTTTTAAGATGTAAAGAGGTCATAAAATTTCCAAGCCCAGATTGTAAGAGGACTAACAGTTTCTACCTTTTTTTTTTTCTGCTTGAAGCTAGATCCCACATAAGAAGTCCGATTATCCAGACACCACCACGTTGTGAGGAAGCCCAACCCACCCACAGAGCTGCACAGAGCCACCCAACACATAAGTGGACCTTTCCTGGCCTCTTCACAGTGGTCTGGCCATATAAACATGGCTACAGGTTGAACTACAGTGTAGATTTGTTAACCATGGATGAAAGGCAAATTAAAACTTACATGTGGCTCCTACACAATTGTTAAAACCCTAAAGTGCCACCTGCCATGTTGAAGTGGCTGGAGCAAAATTCCTAAACAAGACTGTAGTGGGTTCTTCGGGTGGTGGTGGTGCACTCCACAGGAGCCTGATTAAGGGAAAGTCACTCACCAGTTTTGTCTAAAGGGAGAAAATTCATCCCCAGATGGTTCAAATTTAGTAAATTCAATGGAATGGTGAGCAAGGAAAGGTAGAGACAGGTAAAAGAACCTACTGGAAAGATCACGGGTGAGGGAGGGACTCTGGAGGCTAACCCCTTCCTGGGGAGCTAGAGGTGCTCGGTGGTTGTCAGTAGAGAAACCATTTTCTCTGGTGGTGTAGCCACAGTAAGCTGCCCATGTTCATGAAGTCAGCCCAAAATACACCCGGTGGGACACAAAAACTGTGAACATAGAAGAGACTTGTTGGGGGAAAGAAGGGGTTCAGCACGAGTGGGACAGGGATGAGAGGGGAGAGTCAGGATGAAAAGGATTAAAATATGTTATATACATGTATGCGAATGTCATACAAAGAATAATAAATATACTTTTATTTAAAAGAAAGGAAGGAAGGGAGAAAGAAAGAAGAAGGAAGGAAGGAAGAAAGAGAGAGAGAGAATGAAGAAAATAGGTTAGGTGTGGTGGCACATGTCTTTAATCCCAGCACTAGGGAGGAGAGGCAAGCAAATCTTTATGATTTTTGAGACCAGCCTGGTCTATAGTGTGAGTTCCAGGACGGCTGGGACTACATACTAAGACTCTGTCTCAAAGAGAGACAGGGAGAGAGAGGGAAAGGGAGAGAGAGGGAGAGGGAGGGAGGGAAGGAAGAGGGAGAGAGAGAGAGAGATGCACCAAGAAAAGTTGAGGTAGTGGTCTCAGCCATATTGCAGAATCAGGGTGGGCGGAAGAGAAATATTCCAATCCTCACCACATCCACCCTACACATGGAAGCTAACCTCATGAAACAAGGGAGTCTGGGAAATACAGGGTCAGCAGCTCAGAGGCCAAAGCAGGGTAGATGCTGGTGGAGACCAAGCCTTCTCAGCAATCAGTCAGTTCTAGGGCCATTTGTGGAACCCTCCCTGGCAAATTCTAAAGAAGAAACTCCTCAGGGGCCAAGTGCAGGTGCACAAAGGCATGGCGTGGTGGGCGTTATCTCTATCTCCCGACCCTGCTGGAGCAGCCTGCTCTTAATCTTTCTGCCACAGAACTCTCCCTGGGACTCCCTTGTGAGCCCCCAGGAGTCCCCGAACCCCTTAGGACAGTGAGGGTGTCTTCACTTGGATTGCAGGGCTTTGTGTCCAGGCTGGCTGGCAAGGACTATTGCTCTGAGGATGGGAAATAATGCCTCCCTGTTCCCCCTCCACCTCCCCCTTTTGAACGCAAGCATGCCTGGCAAAGTAAAGGGAACAAAAGTTGCCAGCCCATGTCTCCCTGTGTAGGAGGGAAAAATTAGGACAATTGTTACAGCTGAGCTCTTCAGTGCCAATCTTGCCTCAGGTCCTGGACTGGAAGCCCAGGCCTCCTGAGCAAACAGCTCCTTCTCCCTAGAGGGGGATCAATGTACTGAAGCTTCAAAAGTCTCAGAAGGGCAGCCATTAAACCTGCATCATAGAAGAAGGAATAAGGCTCAGAGAGGTTAAGTCACTGCCCAATGACATTCGGCTCCAGGCTGAGTTTGATGAACCTTAGCTGTTGCCAGCCCCCTGTCTCTCAGTCCCTCCTCTGTGTCCCTTGTCTAGCTTTCCACAGGCCCAATCACCCACCTAGGCTTGGGCTGAGGAGAGAAGAGAGCTAATACTTAGTGAGCCCTGTGGGTGTGACAGGCACTGTTCTCAGTGCGCAGACTCTCCAGTTGATCCTGTAAACATGAGACACCTAGCCTCCCAGGCCTCAGTCTCCATCCTCTGTGAGAGGAAGACAGGTAGAACCAAGATGATGCCCCCATGTGTGGGAACAAGAGATTTCTAACACTTGAGTGTTTGGCCCCGTGCTAACTCTTGCCATGCAGTGTCTCCCTGAGTCCTTCCTGGGACTCTCTCCAGGGTAGACTATTATTTTTATTTGGCAGATGAGGGAGATCAGATTTGCTAACTTCTACACGAAGCAAGTAGCGATGTCAGGATTTGAAGCTGGGTCTGGTGATCCCAGAAACAGAGGTCCTAACCAGAGACATGAGTACCACAGCTGGAAAATACAGAGATGCATCCACCTATCTATCCACCCCTCCACTCTATCATCCACTCATCCAATCATCCATCCATCTGTCCATCCACCTATCCACCCATCTATCCACCCAGCAACCCATCCACCCGTCCAACCATCCTTCCACCTATAAATTCACCCACCCACACACCCATCAATCCATCCATCCATCACCTACCATCTATCCATACATGTACTCCTCCAGCCACCTACCAATCTATGTATCCATCTATTCATCCACTCATTTATCCACTGACCCATCCATGCACCCATTTACCCACCCACCCACCCATTCATTCATTCATCCACCCATCCACCAACCTACCCATCTATATCTATCCATCCACCCATCCACTCATCCACCTACCCATCCATTTATCCCCCCACCCATCCATCTATCCATTCATTCACACATCTACCCACCTTGCTATCCATCCATCCACCCACCCATCCATTTATCTCTCATCCCACTAACTCACTCATCCATCCATCCAGGCAATGCTTGCTGAGCACCTGCTGTCCCTGGCATTCTCTGGCACTAAGAATGATACCTCTCAACAAGGAAAAGATCTTGACCTTCTAGAGCTGGTGTTCTTTGGAGGAGAGATGGATGGGAATCAAGCCAATACATAGATAAAATGTCGAATTATAATAAACACCTTGATGGAGGAGAAATGGGTGCTATGATTAAAAAGTAGCAAAGGGATCAGACTGAAGAGAAGGGCCTCCCTAAAGGGATGATCTTTGAACAAAGGCCTGCCTGAAGGGCAGCTTGGACTTCTCCATCCCAGGAACCAGAGGACTGTGCTCCAACAGAAAGAGCAGCAACCATAAGGGCCCTGAGGCAGGAAGAGTTCTGCACAGCAAGGCTCTGGAAGATGATGATGGAGGGAGCCATCAGAAAGAGTTGACTGGCACTGGGTGACAGAGGTGGGCAGTAGCCAGGTCAGCTGAGGAGTTTGTGGATTGAGGTCAAAATCTGGCATTATTTCTAGAGGCGTGGAGAGCCCTTGGAGGATTATGGCTTTGCCACATGGGTGATAAGTTGGAAGCTCTCTCTGAGTTTGGCAAGACTCACATGAGAGAAAAAGATGTGGTGACTATGTGTGCGGACAGATGACCCCAGTAGGATTCCTGCAGAGTGCTGACTGCTGTCCACTGACTGCCCTTAGCATGTTTGCCTAGCATGTTTCTCCCACTAAACACAGTGAGGGGTAACCAAATGTCACAATGTTCCCTCCATAGCCTTCCTGGTTCTGTACATAAACGGACCATAACACCTAGCTTTTTAAAATCTATTATTCTTGTTACAAATTCTTCCTCCTATTCAGCAAACAGTTGTTGATCACCTGAGGTATTCCAGGTATCATGGAGACAGATAGAGAAAGCCTGATAAGGATGATGCTAAATGGAAGTGTCAGAGCCATAGGCAATACAGACATGACTTTGTGACAAGATGTGTTGATTGGTGCATGAATCAAAAAATGGGGGTTGGGGAAATCAGTGTTTTCTAGAGCCTTGGGAAGAGTATGACAGGCCAAGGAATAGCCAGGGCAAAGATCCTGTGACAGAAAAAATTGAGGCTTTAGAGGTGTATTCATCAGCTCATGCTGTGTAACAAATTATCCCAGAATTGAAGCTTATCAGACTATGAGGAGTGGCAAAGCTTGCTGTGCTTAGGTAAACTGATAGGTGTACCGCATGTCCAGAGCATCATGTGTGCATGCCTTCTTTTGCCCATGTGACTTACATTCTTGTGGAGTTGCACCTTAATGCTCCTGTGATCACCATGGAAAGAATCCTGAACAAACCCCCTGAATAATTAGAGATCCTGAGCTGCTGTGACAAGTAGTCCTTGCTGAGGGACACATGAGTAAAATCATCCTCCACTACCCAACACCATGTGAATTGGTCCAGACCAGAATAGTCACTGCAGCCAGCCCAACTCAGCCAAAGCTACATCCTCAATAGCTCATTTTAAAATAGTGTATTGTTTTAAAAAACAAAAATAAATTCCCAGTCATTTGATTTTACCAATGAAGACTCAGGAGCCAGATGCTGGGTGGAAAACTTGCTAGCTCAGAGAGTCAGAGAAAGTGCCCAGATGATCTTCCTATTCAGCTGAAAGCCCTAGAGGAAAAATCCCAGAGCTAAATAAAATAAAATAAAATCCCAGAACATAGAGGAAGAAGCCTTGAAGGAAAAAAAAATCTCTGAAGGAAAAAACCCAAAGGAAGAACTCCCAATTCTTTCTTCATGATGTTTTAAATGCCCCTCAGTTCAATGTCCCTCCTTTCAGCTGGTTTTTTGACCTATGGTTAACTTTATTTAATCCTGTGTACAGAAAGCTCTTGGATTAAAGGTGTGGGCTAGGGCTGAGCTACACCATAAGTACTTGTTTACAGTAAACAGAAAGTTCTTGGGTTAAAGGCTGAGCCATCCCATAATTAGACACAGACTTTTCAATTCACAAACTCAGGGTTCACAATGTGATCAACTGTTCTGCAACAATAGTAGTATTTTTAGATGCTACATTTTTTAGGGATTCTTGTTACACAGCAAAAGCTGACTGATACATTCACCTTGCTGATGGTTTGAGGCTAGCTCATTTCCTACAAAAAAAACCTTTCTGCTCCATTGACTTTATTTACTAAAGAGGAAGCCACAGTATTACTCTATGCGCACTGGTCTCCAAGTCCATTACTCAGCTGAGTGAGGCTCATTCATGTACATGTGGTGCTCAAACTCCTATTTAAATAAAAATACAGATTTCTACTTATGCCATCCAGTTTCCCAGTTGAATATACTCTCATGGAAGTTGCTAATTCTGGTCACCCACAGCTTTGAGCATCCACCTTCTGTTTATCTTAGAAAACAGGTTGGGGCAGAAAAGTAGGCAAAGCTAATCCCTGCCTTGACTACATTGGGCAAACCTGGGTTAACTCACAGAGTATATGCTGGGTGGGGTCTGAAAATGTAGGATGGCCCAGGAAACATGTCAGACTAGTGTTGTAGGGATGAGTTTTAAGCCGTATTTAAATGGGGTGTACTTCTTCAGATGGGTACAGTTGAGAATGTATTCTATCTCCCCTGTTCTGTGCCCCACTTGTAACTACCTTGGCCTTGATGAACCAACAGGCTCTCATCCCTACACTATGGTGGACTCAGCCATCATGGAGATAGGCAGGATGCTGCAGGTGGAATCATCTGTCCTACTATAGGCTAGGCCCTATAGTAGGAAGTTTTATGTCAACATGGCACAAGATAGAGTCCTCTGAGAGGAAGGAGTCTCAGTTGAGAAGATGCCTCCATAAGATTGGCCTGTAAGCAAGTCTGTAGGGCATTTTATTAATTAGTGATTGATGGGGGAGGACTCAGCCCATTGTGGGTGGGGCCATTGCTGGGTTGATGGTCCTGGGTTACATACGAAAACAGGCTGAGCAAGCCATGGGGAGCAAGCCAGCAAGCAGCACCCCTCCATGGCCTCTGCATCAGCTCCTGTCTCCAGGTTCCTACCCTGTTTGAGTTCCTGTCCTGACTTCCTTCAGTGATGAACAGTGATGTGGAAGTGTAAGCCGAATAAACTGTTTCCTCCCCAAGGTGTTTCATCCTTCACAGCAATAGTAACCCCAACTAAGACAGACCCTTGCTCCTTCCACGGTTTCACTCCTTATCTCTTTAGTCAAGAGCGTAGGGATGGGTGTGCTTCTCCTCCTTGCTCAGAGGTGGTCTGTCCTTCAGGTCTGCATTCATGTGGGGGATTGTACGTGTGGTGTATGTTGGTTTGCAGTTGTGCACTTATGTGTGGGGGTCAGAGCTCACAGTTAGGTGCCTGTTTTCTGAGGCGGAGTCTCTCCCTGAGCTTGGACTTCATCAGCTGGGCTGGCTGGCCAGTGAGCTCCAGAGATCTGATTGCCCTCCTCTCCAGTGCTGCAGCTGCAGATGTGAGCCATGCTGGGTATCACAACTCATGCTTGAGTAGTAGGCTGTGTACTGAGCCATCTCCCCAGCGCAACCCATCACTCTGTAAACACATTCTCCATTGTTGTTCTCCTTAGAGGATGGTCCAGGCTGGCATTCACGTTCCCCACCATCCTCTGTTGCCTAGTGACCCTGCCTTACATCGCCTTCCTGGCTCACTTCCCCTTAGACCCAACGTTCATTTCAGCTGAGACACCCCTCCCCACAAGACTGGAAATCAGATGCTGAATCCTGAGGCAGAGAGGGACCCCCTACCCGTCTCCCAGGAGAACTCCCAGGTAAGGAAGAGAGACTTGGACATGGCGGTGGGTGAGTTTTAGCAGACAATTCTGATGAAAGCACCCTGTCCTCTTCAGGCTCCGAATCCATCGAGATTCAAATAACCTTCCTTAATTTACTCTTTCCCATTGGCAAGCACGCTTCTCTGGGGCTTGGAGACAACCTGGAGGTTCATGGCTGTGTGCTGAAGCTCCCTTCACATAGAGAACAAATCCCCACACGCCACCTCAGAGCATTTCCCAGGCCCTGCTACCCTCCTGCCTTCCTCGTCCTCCTCCTCTGATCCCTCCCCTCCCCACTCCCATCCTTCCTCCTCTCAACCCCCACCCCACCCCATCCATCTTCTCCCTCCTCCCCCCACCAGGCCTCCTTTGCTCAGTGACAGCTGCAGTTGGAGAAAGATGGATGGAAATGACACCCCAGCGCTGGCGTGACCGCCACTTGGTGATGCATTGGGAACCATCTCAGACTCTCTGCAGGAGCCATACAGATGAGATGGTGACCTCTCCGTACACAGGGTCAAGGACACTGAAAGGACAGAGGGTGGGAACCTGGAGAAGGTAGCCTGAGCCAACTCATACTGGCCCCTCTCATTGCCAAGGTTCAGCAGCAAATGAAGGGAGAGGGACAGTCACCTCTGGACACTGTCTTGAAGAGGACAGTGGAAGAGAGGGGAAGCAAAAAGGTGTTTGTGGCGTGTCACATAGACAGGTAATTGAAAGACCTGTGCCTCAGCTTCCCCATTTGTGAAATGAAACCAGTAAGCTTGTGTTGAGTAATGGATGCCCCTGAGCATAGAACACTTGCCACAAGCTAAGCCATCAGCACAAGGCAGGGACAGTGCTGGTTTTGATATGGGGTCTCAGGAGGGTCCTGAGTTGAAGGCTTCATCTTCAACGCCACAAGGCTCAAAAGTGGAGCTAGGAAGTGATGGGATTGTGCTCTGTGACCTCACTGGACCACTGAGCCATGTACAGATTTACATCTGAACATGTTGCTATGAGTGGAGGAATTCTCTCTGTGTGTGTCTCTCTCTGTCTCTCTCTGTCTCTCTCTCTCTCTCTCTCTGTCTCTCTCTCTCTCTCTCTCTGTCTCTCTCTCTCTCTCTGTGTGTGTGTGTGTGTGTGTGTGTGTGTGTGTGTGTGTGTGTGACCTTTGTGAGGTGACCACCTCACAGCAATGGAGGCAGCTGCTGCTGGGACCACTGAAACAATGAGCCCAAATAAACCCTGGAATTTTGTCACAGCCACAAAGGGCTGACTGCTGTCAGAGCTGTGAAAGGTCATGTTCATGTCAGCAAATCAGGCAGCTGCGTACAGTGGATGGAACAAAACCAGCATGCCCAGGAAGTCTTCAGGTGGGACAGGACCTGCCTGGGTCTTAGACCGCTGCCACAGTGTGGGGATCAGGGCAGGAATTTCTTTCTTCCTGTCATATACCACCCTGGTGAGGCTAGAGATGAGAACCAAGGAACCCTGGAACTTTGATGTCAGCCAGCCTATCACATACCTTACTTAGTTTCTGGACCTCTCCGAACCTGTTTCCTTGTCTGAGAAATGACAGCTATAATCGTATGCAGTTATAGTGTGGCTGGATTTCAACCATTTATCTGCTCACTTGTGCAACAATATTTGTTGAGTGTCCACTACAAGCTCGCTGCCTCCATGGAGTCGTTGTAGTTCCTCTCTCCTTTCTACCTCACCTTCTCTGGGATCCCCTCAAATCCACTATGGGATCCCCCCTTTCTAATCCCTGCACCTTCTGGCCTCAAACAGGACAGTGCTCCTTCCCATGGTTTTCCTGGGACTGAGACTTCTCACCACACACATGCTTCTCCATTTATGGAAGGTCACTTTCTGATAACCCAGCACAAGTTGAAAATATCATAAATAAAAAGCGCGTTGCATGTGCTGATGAAGCATGGAGACACGGCCTCCCTCATGGGTGGCTCGAATCCGACCATACTGGATAGAACCCAACCAGTGTCCAGGTGAGTGGATTGGGGTCAGTGATTGCCATGTGAAAGCCATGGTGTTTGGGGCAGCTTGTTAACCGTCCTTAGCTTACTCATATGGCAGTCTAAGAACAATTGAGGCCTTAATGGATTCACAGTGTGAAGGGAGGCAAATGGCTTAGTCTCTTTGGGCCTCCTTGGGATCAGGGATAACACTCTCTTCATAAATTGTTGTGAGCCTCCCAGATCCTCTTCCACATCAGTACAAGGGCTGGGATGAGATCCGATTCCCTTCTCCCCTGTAGACCCTGATTTTGTCAGTTCTGGAAATCTGAGGAAAGGTAGTCAGATGAAGATAGAAATGTGGGTTCTAATCGCACCTCTGCCATACACTTCCTGTGTGACCCCCACAAGGGACCCAACCTCCAAGAGCCTTGATTTCTCCACCTGTGAGATGGGAGTATAGGAACCTCTGGACCACTGTTGAAGGACACGGATGGAGTAGCATCTTTCATGGAAGGTTAGTTCTCTTTCCCTGGGAGAAGCAGCAGCATTCAGGCTGAGCTCTTAAAGTGAGCCTGCCCCACCCCAGGTTCTGGTCCTCGTGTCCATGGCTCTGGAGTGAGGCTGTCCTATCAGGACCTGACTTTTCTGGGATGTCCTCATGCAAACTTCAGCACTTCTGGACTCTGGGCTGCTTTCTGTGAGTCACAGAGCATGGGATTAACTGCCAAACTATATGAGGGCTAACTTCTTGTTAATGTGGTGGGCACAGGGAAGATATGAAGGGAAGGAGGGGGGTGAACAGAGATGGAAGAAGGGATGGAGGGAAGGACAGAGGAGGAGAGGAAGAAAGGAATGAGGGAAGGAAAAGAGAGAAAAGGCTCCTACACATGGTTTCAGACACAGATGTGTCTGAAGCTTCTTAGAACCATGTAACATTCTGACTTCATCACCTACACAAGCCAGGACAGTCTCCTTGAGAAGAAACAAGAGACACACATTCCTCCCATGGCATTCAACTGGGATAGACAGTCAGCAAGGCCAGCCCCACCCTAAGCATGATGGAGGGCCTCCAGCAGCCTGTCCATAGCTGCCAGCACTCTGCTCATCTATTTCATGGCTGTGAGCACTGCCTGGCTCTGGGCAAGTGCCAGGTCAAGGTTTGCCAAAGGGGGCCTTGATGCAGAAAAACTCAATGATTAAAAAAAAAAAAATGCCACCAGCACTGAAAGTCAACACTTGCAGTTTAAGTGGCAGGGCACTGTCCTGATTGAGGAAACCCATTTGAGAATAGAATTCTCTAACCTGAACTTGCATTTCCTGGAGGGCTTGGGAGAACCCACAGTGCAGGACCCATCCCAGTGCATGGTCTTATAGTGCAGACCCATGTAGTCACCAACACCAACACACCCCTGGGACCCTGACTCTGCATTCTCACGTCTTCTGCTTGACCCCAGTGTCAGGCCCAGGAGGCCAGAATGCCATAAATGTCCTCACTTCCCACACCATGGCCCAGCCCAGCTCCCACAGGCCTGTAGCCACCTTCATCCCTACAATGTCACCTCTGTCTGGTCCTGGGTTGGCACAGCAGGAAGAAGCAAATGATGGATGTACTAGAGCCCAGCTCCTTAAAGTTATGCACAGTCAGCACTGGTAATCATGACGTCAAAGTGTTGATCATGGACCAGCAAGATGGCTCAGTGGGTAAAAGGGCTTGCAACCAAACCTCACAACCTGGGTTCAATCCCTGGGACCCACGTGATAGAAGGAGAGTGCCAACTCCTGCAGGTTGTCCTCTGACCTCCGTACGTGTACTGGAGCTTACATGTTATAGCCACATGTAAATCAAAATGAACATGTTAATCAACACTGAAAGGCATTAAAGATGGTCCATGATGACCTGCAGTCTCACATATTCAGGCAAGATATGATGCTTCATGTAAAAATTAAACAGCACATTCACCTCATTAGTATGCAAATTTGCTTTCATCTTTAATTAATGATAAGATTGTATGTAAGCCAAATAATTGGCTTCAGATGAATTTCTCTTTATTGTTGTTTTCTTGGGTTTTGTTTTTCTTTTTCGAGACAGGGTTTCTCTGTGGATCCCTGGATGTCCTGGAACTCACTCTGTAGACCTGGCTGGCCTCGAACTCACAGAGATCCGCCTGCCTCTGCCTCCCGAGTGCTGGGATTGAAGGTGAACACTACCACCTGGCAAAAATTCTTTTTTTAAGTGTGTGTGTGCAAGCGTGTACACGTGTGCATGCGTCAGTTTGTATAGGGGGTACCAGTGCATTCAGGCCACACCACATGTGTGGAGGTCAAAGGTCAACCTCAGGTGTCGATCCTCACCCCTCACCTTGTTTTTCATTTGTTTTTTGTTTTCCACCTTAATATTTTTAATTTTTAAGTTACGTTTATGGTTTTATTTGTGGGGTGGAGCCTGTCATGGCCCACTTATGGAAGTCAGAGAACTTAGGGAATCAGTTCTCTTCCTCCATCATGTGAGTCTCAGGTCATTATAATGACCACAAGCCCCTTTACCTGATGAGCCATCTCCACAGCCCTCCACATCATCCTGAAGGCAGAGTCTCTCTTCTTGTTCATCACTACTTACTCCAGGCTAGCTGGCCCTCCAGCGATCCTGTGGCCTCCCCTCCCATCCAGCCACAGGAACACTGGAATTACCCATAGGCTGTCTTGCCCAACATCACATGGGTTCTGGGGATTCGAGCCCAGATCCTTTTTTTTTCTTTGTATTGTTCATTATTTTGTGAATTTCACATCATGCACCCTGTTCCTTCTCATCTCCTACCTTCCCTCAGACCTACCCTCCACCCTTGCAACCTCTCCCAACATAGAACAAAAACAAAAACTCATTGTGGTAGCTGTAGTGTGTCTCACAATTTTCCATTTTTTCCACACTTTTTTGCTTGCAAATGTTCATAATAATGATCCCTTGGACTGGTACAAGGCCTCTGGCTTCTGCTACTTTGTTAATACTGGAACCTCTCTTGGACTCCTCTCAGGTATACTGTTGTTGTCCTGTGTCATGGAGATCCTGTAGTTTGAGGAACTGGCCTTTTTCATGCACTCCAACAGTTCATCCATGGGGTATATGTTGGTGTGGACCAACTCAAAGCCCTGGTTCTGGGCCTGCAACCCCTACATCCAGGGCCAATTCTACTGTGCTACCCAGGTAAGGTTCAAGGCCTGCTATCCCAAGTACTACAAAAGGTAAGGGGCTGGACCAGTTCTCCTCCTCTGATGAACCCATCAGGGCCAACTCTCCCACCTGCTACCTGTGTTGAGGGCACCAGAGAGTGGAGGGGATCTCTCTCTTGGCAATACTACCAAAAAGCAGACAAAAGGCAGGGAGGGCTCTCCCACACTCATACCCTCCAGGCTGGTTCACACATACATCCCCCACATCCAGCACCAGCTGTACTGTGCTGTCCAGACAAGGTGCAGGGCCTGTTCTCCTGAGTACTGCAGCATGTGAGGGACAAGGCCAGAACTCCTGTCTGCAACTGGTGGTGAGGGATAAAGGGAGGGGAGGAGATCGCTCCTTCAACAACACCACCACAAAGTAGAGAAAAGGCAGGACTGGCTCTCCCACACTCACACCCTCAAGGCTGGCTTACTACAACCCCCATATCCAGAGCCAGCTGTAGTGTGACATCCAGGAGAGGTGCAGGGCCTGCTCTCCCCAGTGCTGTAGCATATGAGGGGCAGGGACAGCTCTCCTGCTCTTGTGACTCCATCAGGGCCAGATTGTCTGTCCACCAATGGTTGTGAGGGCAAAAGTGGGGGAGGGGATCTCTCCCTCATCAACATCACCACAAAGTAGAGAAAAGGCAGGGCTGGCTTTCCCACACTCACTCCCTCAGGGTTGGCTGACCCACAACCCCCATACCCAGAGCCAGGCAGAGTTCCTTTAGTCTTTGGCTTGCTTTCTGTCCTGGGAGCCCATCTGCTGCTTGCCCGGTGCTAGATTGGAGGTTATGACAGGCTAGCACCCTGTCAGGCCCCGTGGCACCAAACTGGTTTTGGTCTCTGGCTTGATTTTTTCAGGAATGTTAGGCTACTATTCATTCAGATGTTAACAGGTCAGAACACTCTAAACATAGCCTCTCTCCTCTCTGTCACCTACTGATACAGATGTGACACAGCAGCCACATCTGCAGTACCTCTAGGGGCAGTGCAAACACAGATTCTTACACTTGCACTGTAAATACTTTACCCACTGACATCTCTTCTCCAGCCCCTCACATAGATGTTTTATCATTTATTAATTATTCCATTTGTATGCCTAGTAGATACAAACACACCTAGAATTATGAAAAATATTAGGCAAAAATGGTTTGTGAGTAGAAGTCTGTCCTGAAACTCAGTTTGTAGACCAGGCTGGCCTTGAACCCAGAGATCCACTTGCCTCTGCCTCCCAAGTACTGGGATTAAAAGTATGCCCTACCACTGCCCAGCACAAAAATATATGTCCAGAAGAGTTACCTCTACATGTTTTTGTTTGGTTGGTTTGGTTTGGTTTGGTTTTCTGGGTGTTTTGTTTTGTTTTGTAGCTCTGGCTGTCTTGGAACTCACTCTGAGGAACAGGATGGCCTCAAACTCAGAGATCCACCTGCCTCTGCCTCCTGAGCTGAGTAGGTAGACATTTAAGAAACTTTGCCCTAAGGGAGGGTGCCTGAGACAGAAGGAGGGGCAAACACTGCGGGCCAGACACCGTAGATCCCCACTGCTCCTATGGAATTCTGTATGAATTGTCTCCTGCTGTGTGGCTACCCTTCCCTAAACTAAGCACCATATAGCACATATCTCCACATTTTCTAACGATTTACTTATTTTTTTATGTGCATTGCTGTTTTGCCTGCATGTATGTCTGTGTGAGGGTATCAGATCTCCTGAAGCTGGAGTTACAGTTTTGAGCTGCCATGTGGGTGATGGGAATTGAACCCGGGTCCTTTGGAAGAGCAGCCAGTGCTCTTCTTAACCACTGAGCCATCTCTCCAGCCCCTGATCTCCACATTTCTATAGCTTTGAACATGAGAGACAATTGGCTCCAGGTCCCTCTTGAAGTCACCGTTGATGTGCCAGAAGCTTGGCATGCCCAGATCTGCTTCCTACATGGCAGGAACACAGGCTGCTGGCTGGGGATCCTGACTTCCTAGGGCTCTGTTCCCACAGTCTGGCAACTGGCTCTTCCAGAGAGGCCAGTCCCAGGGATCCAGGCAGAAGCTAACCTGCTTGACAAAGTTACACCATTCTGCTGGTCACAGAAGGAACCCCAGCCATCATAGGGGTAGGGACCTCTCAGACCACCACAGCCTCAAACAAATTACAGCCCTTAACCTGGTCTCAGCTTCGACATCTGAAAAATGGGGGAATACGCCTCTGCAGACTTCACAGTTGCAAATACAGTGGTATCACAGATGATACTAACGGTGTGTCCTAGGAGGAGTGCAGTTCAACCCACTCACACCTCAGCTGAGGACACAGCTCAGCATGTAAATGCGCTTACCTTGCAAGCATGGGGACCTTAGTTCAAACCCCGAGAAACCATGTAAAAGCTAGACACAGAGCAAGAGCGGCACTCCTAGCGGAGATGGGAGGCAGGCATAGGAGAATCCTTGAGACCTCACAGGGCAGCTAGCTTGGTGCATGCAGCACAAAAAACAGAGAGACCTTGCCTCAAACACAGTAGGAAGGAAGACCTACATCCAAGGTTCATATACAGGAATGCACACACTGCACAGGTACACACAGGTTAGGTCCTGCCAGGCTCACTTCTACCCCAGGGCCTTTGGACAGGCTGTGTCCCCCATTCCCCCCTGCCCTCAGCTCTCTGGGTCACCAGCTCCCTTTCGCACTCTGTGCTCAGTCCCACGTCTTCTCACAGGATCTGTTTCAAGCCTGCCCCTAATCCAAAGCTATCTCTTAACTTCCCATTCCCCTGGGTTGACAACTTGGTCTGCCTTGCTCCCAGCACCCTCTCAGCCCCTGGCACCTAATAACTGCTCAGTAAGTATCTGTTGAGCAAATGAATGAAAACCACACACAAAGGCTGCACAATCTCAGAGCCAGGGGTGGGGCTCCTGTCCATCTCCTGGGGGTTTCCTTCCCACATGTGTCCACTCAAGGCAGCTGCCTTTCACAAGGGACTCTGGCTGTCTTATCATCCCCTCATCTCCCCTCCACACTGGTGTCACGCTTGTTAGAAAAGCTGAGTGCATACAGCCTCGCTGACGCCAGTTTGAAATTATCTGTCACTCAGTCGGCTGCCCATCAATTCTCTCACCTGTGGAAGGCACGGGCCTGGGGGCCACTCCCCGACTTGCCTTTGTTCCCAACAGACATCAATCTTCCCCATTCCTGGCTGGCAAGCCCCTCCCTCTTCTCTGATGGATGCTTTTATATGAATGCCCCCCACCACCTTTCTTTCATCCCTACAGCAGTACCCCATCACACCTCCTCCATAAGGGTGAACCATGCTGAGGGCTGGGTCCCCAGAACACTGCCTCCCTGCAAGCTTTGGAATGGGAATGTGTCCGACCAACTCTACAGAGTCCCAGAGAGACTCTCTCATCCCCTCCTCTTGGGACAGTGACATCAGCTGTCCTGTTGGCAGATGCTCGGTGCAGAAGGTATCTCAATTATCTCTGTTTAACAGCTAAAGAAGCTGAAGATCAGAGAGACCAACCAGCTTGTCTGACATAGCCCAGAATGAAGACTGCAGGGTAAGGCTGAGAACAAAGAGGCCTGGGGTCTCCTGTTAACAGCCTTGTTCCTTACTTTGTTCATATAGCCAATCCTTAGTCAGGAGCAAAGAAGGAGTCGGGGGGGGGGTTGTTCTGTAGATACAGATGTATATGTGTGTGGATGAGCATGCATGGAGGCTGGAGTCCTCCTTAGATACTGTCTACCTTGCTTTGTGAGACAGGGTCTCTCATTAGCCTGAAGCTCATCAGGTAAGCTAAGCTGTCTGGCCAAGCCCCTGGGGATTCATCCACCTGTCTCTGCCTTCCCAGTGCCGGGGTGACAAGCACATGTAGCCACAGAGCCCGACTTTTTTTTTTTTTTTTTAATGTGGGTTCTGGGCCTCGAACTCAGGTCCTCATGCTTGCAAGGTAAGTGCTTCACAGACAGACCCATTCCCTCAGCCCAAGAGAAAAGTTTTTCAAAATCATCTAGACAAGTGGTTCCTACCCTCCCTCTAAAACCCTGAAAGACCCTAGGAGGAGGTGGTGGTGGAAATTGGAGAGGTCCAAAGCCCTTCATATGTTGAAACCAAGTTTGAGGGTCAGAGCCATAGCAAAGATGGCCAGGTGCCCTTCAGGAGCCAGGCTCCTGGGCAAAGGCAAAGGTGGAGAAGCACCCAGTTAAGAATGAGAGCTTGGCAAAGCCAGAAAAGGGGAGAGGGGGAGCAGGCACTGGCTCTGAAGGTAGCTGGTGGAGCAGAGATCTGACTCCAAAAAGGACAGGACTTAATTGAGCCAGGGTGGGGACAGCTGGAATAGGAGACAGCCACCTTCAGCAGAAGCACCGGAGCAGCGATTTCCCGAGGTGTGGGAATAGGAGTCACCCGCTTGAATGTTGCCCATTTGGAATCGCAGAGCAAGCATTTTCCACCCTTAATGGGGGACCCAACCAATCCACAAGACACCCTATTTCTCTTTGTCTTTTTCCCCTGCCAAGTCAGCGGACTGACTGAGCTCCCTCTGGGTGATTAATTTTCCCCTTGACACCCTGGGGAATGAGACATTTGTCCCAAGGGTAGAGAGACAAAGAGGCAAGACTCAGTGTGGCTGAACATGGGGCCATCGCAGGCCTGGTCGGTCTGCCTTCCTTGATATCCACAGACAGGGATGGTGGGGCTGGAGCAGCCACTGGGCAGTTTCCCCTTGCCAGGGAGTTACCAGCAGGCAAAACCAGAGGCAGAAAGGCCCTGAACCACAAAACAGGGGACATTGACATCCCTGTGGGGACACAGTGGCCTCTTGGTGGACAGAATTCAAAGTAGGCTGTGCAGCCTACTGGGCCAGTTCACTTCCAAAGTTGCTAAGACTCCAGTTAAAGCCAATTAAAAAAATGGCCCCTGTAATGTCTTGGGGTAAAGGTGGATATACTGTCCCTGGTATTACTTGCACCACAGCCTGGTTATGGCCTGCACCATCTCAAGGGTTGAATTCCCCAGGTTCAAGTCCTGCACTGGTCACTTGCAGGCTGTGGATTTGGGACAAGTCCTTTAACCTCTCTGGATAGCCATTTCCTTATTTCTCACATAGCTACCACATGGCAAACCAGCATGATAGTACAGGCCTGCCATTCCAGATACTCGGGGAGGCTGGGGCAGGAGGATTACAAATTCTAAGCCCACCAGGGCTAAAGAGTGAGTTCAAAGCTAACCTGAAGAACTTAGGGAGACCCTGCCTCAAAATATAAAGTAGAAAGAAAGCCGGGGATGTAGCTCAGTGGCAGAGAGCTTGCTGGGCATGCACAAGAACCTAGGTCCAATCTCCATAACTGAGGAGGGGGAACCACAGTGACAGTGCTGTCATACCTAGTGGATGTGTTATGGGTTGCTCCTTAGTCAGCACTAATGAGGCTGAACCGGGTGGGATGCTGTCAGACTTGAGTCTTTGCTTGTTTTGGGGTTTTGTTTCTTTCTATAGACCAGGCTGGCCTCAAACTCACAGATCCACCTGCCTCTGCCTCCTGAGGGCTGGAATTAAAGGATTGTGCCACCACACTCAATCTGAGTCATTTTCAAATTCCATAATCCCTCTGGCACAACTTACTTACTATGTGTAATTCGATAGATTCTATCTTTTAATTAGGTTGAGTTCAGAACCAAGTGTGGTATCATGAAATTATCATCCCAGTGCATGGGGGATTGAGACAAGAGAACAGAGAGTTCAAGGTCAGGGAGCTGGAGATGGCTCAGCGGTGAAGAGCACCTACTGCCTTTGCAGAAGACTAAGTTCAGTTCACAGCACACACATCAGGTGACTCACAAACACCTATATCTCCAGTTCCAGGGGATCTGATACCTTCTTCTGGCTTCTATGGGCACCTGCATGCATGTGGTGCATATAAACTCACACCAGCACATACAAACACATAAGCATAGTTTCATGGATGGATAAGAGGAAAGATGAGAAGAGGGATAAATGAATAATGAATGAAGAAGAATGGATGGATGGATAGATGGATGAAAAGAGAGATGGGTGATAAATGAATTGTGGATGATGAAGAGATGGATGAATATATGGATAGATGATGTATGGATATATGGATGATGGATATAGATAGACGATGGCTGAATGATGGATGGATGACAGGCGGATGGATGAATGATGGATGATGGATAGAAGATGGATGGATGGATGGATGGATGGATGGATGGATGGATGGATGGATGGATGATGGATGGGTGATGGGTGGACAGATGATGGATATGGATGGATGATGGGTAGATAGATGATGGATGGATGATGAATCACTAGATCATAGAATTAAATAAACAAGTGACCATTCCAGGGTTTCTCTGTCCAGCAGCACATGCTTCTTCTAACATCTGTGTAACACCTGGGCACCTGGTTCTCTGTAATCTTCACACTTCTACTTAGACCTATGGGGCTACAAAGTGGGAGTGTCCGTGGTCCTGGTACCCAGGCCCACACTACCACTGGAAGCCATCACAGTAAGTTGTCCTTGTACCTTAGGAAGGGGCTATCCTCTTTAACATCATGATTCGTCTCAAGTACACTTTGCTATCTCATCCCAAAGTCCATGGTAACAGTCACACCTCCAAATTCCAGAACATAGTACCCACATACACACTAAGATTTTAGCACCCAGCTTCTGTACACCCAGAAAGTTCTACCTCCAGATCTTTGCTGTATAATTGATGCCATTTAAGTACAGAAGAAACCACCTTGATAAATGTATTCCTTGCAACCATGAGAAACAGGCTTTTGTCCAACATTTTGTGAGTGAACAGCTGGGGCATGGAGCTGCCTCTGGTTCACAAGGGGGCTGTGAACTTGGGTCTTTCCCAGTCTGGGAGTTAGAAGCAGAATAGGGAGCCAGAGCCTGTCTCTGCTCAAGCCTGCACAGTCCAAAGCAAACAAACCAAGACAGGGAGAGAAGTTAGGAAGCCAGCAAGCTGTGCATCTGCACCTGACACCAGTGTGGGGGACTCCTCATTGCCTAGGACCCACCTGGTCTCTATGTTGCCCACAGCTGTCCCTCTGTTATGGCAGCTGCAGCAGCAGGGTGGCAGGGAGCGCTCAGGTGCTTCCTGGCAGGAGCAAGGAAGATCTGGGACTCACACCTTTAGCCAGATGGATACGGATGGATAATGGGTCTCCTCTGAAGAGGGGACCAGAGCCACTTCCTGCTGATGGGGATGATGGGCAGGGACTGCATGTGGATATCTGCAGTATTGGAGTTTTGCATGATTCTTCCTGTTCCTGGCTGGGAAGGCTGGCAGGGTTGGCTGAAAGCCCTATCCCTGGAATTTGCTGTCTCAATTAGGACCCAGGATGAGTACAACATCTGACAGGGAGATGGAGAGGCACAGAAAGAACCCGGAATGGAAGACATCCAGTCAGGCTGGACTCCAAGAAGCAGGGAGCTAATGACAGGACATAAGGGGAGGCCTCAAAGCCCTGTACCTTCTCCTGCTAGGGAGCAGAGAGAATGGAGCCAAGGCTAGGAGCCTTGACCCAAGCAGGGCCAGCTCTGTCCCTCCCATACAGTTACCAACAGGAATCACTGTACAGTGACCACTTACCGACCTTGTGCCAGGGAGAATACTAGGCATTTTACATGCAGCATCTAGTCTTCCTGGAAACCACTGAAAATATGTGTTCATTCATTTGTTCATGCATTCATTTACTCATTCATTCCTACAAGGATTCCTGAAACCCACACAAACTCTGTCCTCCAAACTGTCCTCCTGGGCAGTTGTAGGTGTTTTTCTAGACTGACACAGCCATCTTCCCTTGTAGACTTTCTTTTTTTTTTTTTTTTTTTTTTGGTTTTTCGAGACAGGGTTTCTCTGTGTAGCCCTGGCTGTCCTGGACTCGCTTTGTAGACCAGGCTGGCCTCGAACTCGCAAAGATCCGCCTGCCTCTGCCTCCCAAGTGCTGGGATTAAAGGCGTGCACCACCACTGCCCGGCTCCCTTGTAGACTTTCTAATCTACTCAGAGGACACTAGAAATAAACATAAGTACACGGAGGTTGTGTGCGGGGTAGTCTCTAGAATGAGCAGTTGGTATTTGAACAGGACAAGGAAGAGTAAAAGTCATATGGATGGGGGAAGGAGCAACAAGGTCAAAGGAAGGCAATGCAAAGGCCCTGGCGTGGAAACACCTTGAACAATAATCACAGGACCAGGGCAGCTGTCTTATAGGAGCAACAGCATCCTGTGGGAAATCAGAGCAGGAGACATCAGTCAGCAAGGGCTGGGCCTCGGTAGCTGTCTAGCTGTCGGGGAGGATGTACAGTGTTGAAGGTTTTCGTTGTGGTGTGATGCTTAATTACCAAGGCCCCTTTGGCATGGTGCTGGGAGAGCATGGGAGCCCAGGGTGGAAATGAATGTCTTAGAACAAGAGAGAAGATGACAGCTTAAACCAGTGGAAACAGACAGAAATGTTGGACTCTGTATTCAGTTTGGAGTTAAGAGCCAAGGAGAGAAAATCCTCTAAGGTCCAAAGGAACAAGCAAAAACTTAGATGGTGACCTAAATTCCAAGAGAATTGATGAAGACAGGAGCCCCAAGTCACTATCATCAAGGGCCATAAAGTATGTGTGTGTGTGTGTGTGTGTGTGTGTGTGTGTGTGTGTGTGAGAGAGAGAGAGAGTGTGTGTGTGTGCAAGTATGTGAGTGTGTGTGAGAATGTGCGAGTATGTGAGTGAGTGTGTGAGTGTGTATGTGAGTGTGAGTATGTATGTGTGTGTATGTGTTTGTGTGCATGTGCACATGCTAGTGAGTACAGGAAGAAGGTATCAATCCTGAAGCTTTTATGAGCCACAATTCCATGAGTTCTGGGAGCCAAATCAGGGCCCTCAGGAAGAGCAGCAAGTGCTCCTAATCATGAGCCATCTCTCTAGTCTTCTTGTTGTTAAGACAGGATCTCGCACTGGACTGGGGCTCACTCATTAAGCTAGGCTGGCTGGCTAGCATCCCACCATGCTCCATTTCTTCATAGGGTTGCTGGGGATAGAAGGCAGGTCTACATGTTTGTGCAGCAAGTGCTAACCCACTGAGCTACCTCCCCTGCACCCTTTCCCCCCATAAAGATTTTCTGTGAGGAGCTGTGTCAGGCCTTGTAGCCTACATTGTGTCACAGTATTTTCAGAGCAGCCAACACAATGTGCAAAGGGGCTGGTGTTGTGCCAATAAAACTTTATTTACTGAGAAAGGTGATTGGCTACAAGGACTATAGTTTGCTGACTTCGATCTAAAATAAACTGGAAACATCTAGGTGGAATGGCAGATGCTTATCATGCCAACACTTAAGTGGCTACGACAGGAGAATCACCATGAGTTTAAAACCACCTGGGCTACATTGCAAGATTTAAAAAAAAAAAAACAATAAATAAATTAATAGTTCAGGGTGCAAAAACAGAGACCCTAGTATTCCTACTTAAGCTAGGAGACCCCAGCTCTGCTGAAAAACCCAACTCAAATCCTCTGAGAGAAAGGAACTGAAAAGAGTCCTGCTGGCTGGTGACAGGACCTTGGGAGGTGGGCAGTCTGCGATATCCCGAAGCCATTAGCATCACAGATGTGTGCTGGCTATGCCTCCAGACCGTTGGCACTCTGCATGGGTCCCAGGAGAGAGAATGGAACACAGATGCTCTTCCTGGGCAGAAAAAACGGGTCGGGAGCTGGAGGCAGAGATGGGGTGGGAGGCTCACCCCCAGACTGAATTTGCATTGAGAAGGTCCCTGGCCCGTGCTGCAGACCACACCTGGGTCTTTGAGAGGGTTGTGAGGGTTTTTTTTTTTTCTCTTTAATTTTCTTCTTGGAGTTAGCACAAGCTGTGTCTTTGAGTTGTTCCCACCTTTGCTGTGAACACAGCCTATGCCTGGCTAAGTCTCAGATTCCTTCTCTTTCCCTCCCCCATTCCTTCTTTCTTTTAATTTTATAATTTTTGGAGACAGGGTTTCCATGTAACCCAGGCTTGCCTCCAACTCTATATGTAGTGTAGAATGACCTTGAATTTTTGGTCCTCCTGCCTCCATCTACTGAGTGCTAAGATTACACCAACCTGGTCTGTGCGGTGCTAGGGATGGAACCCCAGGGGCTTGGCACATGCTGGATGAGCACTCTACCAACTGAACTATATTCCCAATGTTATCGTTTCTTTTTTGCTTTTTGCAAAGTCTTGCTATGTAAGACTATGTATGACCAGGCTGGGTCAAACTGCTGATCTGATCCTCCTGCCTCAACCTTTGACAACAGAATTTGCTTCCTGCCAGCATTTGCTTTCCTTTCCTTTGAATCAGGAAGTAAGCAGGAATTGGCATCTGCCGAGGTCACTGGGTACTTTCCCCCTACCAAACCCCTGCACTGCCTCAGTGTCCCTTGGGGAACTCAAAACTACCCATTGCCAGCCCCCCCCCTTGCCCCAAGGACCCACCACAGCCACCCAGGGTAGAGGTCAGCTGTCTATCTGTTCCAGCCAGTTCTTGAGTATAGCTGGGACAAAGGACCTGGATACTGTGTGCTCCTCTGCTGGGACACTTTGGCCTGCAGGGAACGTTGATGGCATATGGAGATATTTAGGTGGTGACAGCTTGTGGGTGAGGGGTAGCATCCCTTGTTAGAGCCCAGGAACCTCATCACCATCTTCCAGTATGGTGTACAACCTCACAACACAGAAAGAAGGACAGTGCCAAGACAGAGACCCAGGGAAGAAACTGTCTCTTGACCAGACAGGGAAAGACCCAAACAGGCAGCTTTGATGCAAAGGGGCCAGCAAGACTCTACTTACAAGCTTGGGTTACCCCAGGAAGCCTGCCTGTAGTGCTTCCTGATCCACATGCAGCTCCCTCCAGCCCCTCAGATCCCAGGTAGGTCCACAGAACATTGGAGCCACCACGGGTGTCCCATGAAATAGTGGAGGCCAAGATGTATTCCTTGGTGCTGAGGAAACTGAGAGCTCTAGCAGGAGCAGTGAGGAGACATGGACCATTGGGAAGGACAGGACACTGCTTCACCCTCACATAAGAGACAGCAGCTTGTGTTGGGTGACAGGAGCCTGGCCTATTGGCTGGCAGCTCTCCAAAAAAGGCTGGTACAAGAGAAGAGATTAACTGTCTAGAAAGCTGTCTTGGTAGACAGTGGTGGTGTGTCCTGACTTCACCTGCCTACAGGCAACAGCGCCTGGTACAGGGCAGAACAGGGGTTGGCATAGGGCTGGCAACTTCCAGACACAACTGTTCTGCCTGCATTCTAAAACAGTGGCTCTCAACCTTTCTAATGCTGTGACTCTTTAATATAGTTCCTCATGTTGTGATGACACCTAACCATAAAATTATTTTGTTGCTATTTTATAACTGTATTTTTGCTATTGTTATTAATCATAGTCTGATTAATAACAGATAATCAAGATCTGATATTTCCAATGGTCATAGGGGACCCCTGTGAAATGTCACCACATGCTACCACAACTCATATGATAACACTGCAGCCACTCTACCAACTGAGATACAACTCCAGCCCATTCAGAGCTGGGAGAGACAAGCCTGATTATATCATCAAAACCAATGGTGGAGATGGTCAGGGGCTCTACTTTCCACAGAATGGTCAACAGAAGCCACTCTGAAGCGTGGATAGAGAAAAGTCGTGTGATTATGGAGGGAGGGCATTCCAGGCAGAGAATAGCATGTTCAAAGGCCCTGGGGTGGAGCTGCACTGGGTGTGTTTGGAGAACTACAGAACCTAGTGATGTAGGGGAAGGCAAGCTAACAAGAAGGTTTGCAAGGGTCAAGGTTCTTTATGTCTCATAGCTCTAGCTTAAGAGACAGACAAGGGCATGTCTGGGCACAGTGGCACATGCCTCTAATGGCAGCACTTAGGAGATGGAGGGAGACAAGGGGATCAGAAGTTGGAGGCCAGCCTTGGCTATACTTTAACTTGGAGGCCAGTCTGGGTGTCTCAGAAAACTAAAAGAAGTCATTCAGTCAGGAAACACTTGCCTCACCAGTGTGATGACCTAATCTTGAGTCCCCAGAAGCCACATAAATGGCAGGCATGGTACCACATGCTTGTAATCCCAATGATGATCAGATGGAAGGCAGAAACAGCAGATCCCTGAGGCTTGCTTGCCAGCTATCCTACTTGGTGATGTTCCACACCAATGGAGGACCTTGTCTCAAAGGGAATGTGGAAGGTGCCCGAGAGCTAACAACTCCTGACCTCCACATGTGTACACACACACTTGAGAAAAAGAGAGATGGGAGTGAGGAGACCTGAGCTTCACATGCCCTGTTCTACCTGTGCTGCAGAAATTTGGACCACCCTGAGTGAATGAAACATGTCTTCAACCCACTTGGACTTGTGAATTTTCCTATCCCCTGAGCCTCCCCCAAAATGAGGGTTATTTATAAGACTGTCGATCCTCCATATCCCCTAAGATTGAATATATATTTCAAATACCCGCTTTCCATTGTAATGTTATAATACAGTGAACATTTTACTATTTAAAAATCAGAAAGAACTAAAATCCCAAAAGTGGTTCATGGCCACGTATTAACATATTAGCTCTATGCAAAGCTCTCTGTAGTTTCTCTCCCTGTCCTGAGGACAGCTGGATGCCTCCACAGGCCCTGGTATCCCTTGTCCATCCCCACAGCTTCCCAGGAGGCCAGAGAGGAGTCAGTGTCAAGAGGGGACCCAGCTCAGCCCTGTGACCCTTATGAACTGCACACACCACATCACACCACACCACATCACACCACACCACATCACACCACACCACATATGACCTCCGCAGCATTCTGTAACAACAGTCCTGTTGGGTAGCTGCCTCTATGTTAGGATGAGAAATCTGTGGCACAGATAGCTTAGGTAATTCTTCTATGGTCACACAACACATAGGTTGTAGTGACAGGATTCGAACCTTTACAGATTAACTTCTTGATAACAATTTTAATTTTTCCACTTTGCTGCTTAGATTTTTCTCCTTCCCTTCCAAACGTAAGGTTGTATTGCTGTCTTGAACGTGCTTTTCCAAGATTCCTATTGTGACTTCACGGAAGGTTTTTACAGTGTGCTGCAGGAGGCGCAATTGTGCAAAGGCTGGAGGTGGAAGTGGGGTGAAAAGAACAGTGTGAGGGTAGAGGAGAGACTGGGTCCAGAGGGCCACCTGGGGATGATTTTGAAGGCCAAGTTATATTTGTAAGAGGACTTCTCATCAGAAAGCCCCCTTCCCCTGCCCCTAAAGGAAAAGGACAAGCTGGTTACATCCTGCCAAGCTCCCATAGTTTCTTCTCAGAGGTCATCTCTTGGCTTATCTTTCTTTCAACAAAGTTGTCCTGTATTCTGGCCTCTGTACACAGGGACCAACTGAGGACAACCCTTAGGCCACCGAAGGCCCGGCTGAGAAGAGAACCATTTAAATTCTCCTGTATACTATCCCTGCACTTGGCCCCATGAAGTGCCAAGCACAGGGATACAACTGGGAACCAGGGAGAAGTCCAGCACACATGTCGCTCAAACAAGTGTGGCCCATACGAAAGGGGTGGGGAGGGGCAAGGCGCCTGAACAGACTGCGTGGCAACTCTATTCTAAGGCACCTGATTTAACCCCCCAGGGATGTCAGAGCTGGCTGGGCCAAGACTCCTTAACCTTCCAGGACTTTATAGACACTGACAAGTTTTAAAACATACACATGGGGTCCCCTCCCCCTTGAGGCTTAGGATATAGGTGTTTAAAACCTGCCTACATGGGTCAAGTGTGCACAATGGATGCAGAAGTATAAGCAATAAAGGCAAGGGGTAGAATGCAGCAAAGAACTGGAATCAAGAGGAAGTTATGACTGGGAGGACTGGAGGACTAGAGCAGGAAGGTGGGGCAGGCCAGAAGGGCCAACCGAGGACAGTCCTGAGGCCAACAAAGGCCTGGCTCTTCAGCTGGGGAGAGAAGTGTTTAAATTTTCCTTTTTTAGGTTTTGTTTGTTCAGTTTGGTTTTTTTTTACGTTGGTTGACCTCGAACTCACTATGTACCTGAGGCTGGCTTTGACCTCCTTATCTTCCTGCCTCCAGCTCCCAAGTGCTGGGATCCCAATCATCATGCACTAACAAAACCAGCAAATTGATCTTTAGTGTGTGTGTGTGTGTGTGTGTGTGTGTGTGTGTGTAATCTTTGTTTCATCGTCTATGCTGAGAAAATGGAGACATCAATCTCTACTGCCCGTGTTGACTGCTAGAACTACCTGCAATCCCATGGCTGAATGGACATTCCTTCCTACAAATATTCTTGTCTCCCTTCACCAGCCTGAAAACCAGCTCCAAGTCCAACAATCTATTCAACTCTTCAGCACAACAGAGTTTCAGTTTCTGGTATGTCCCACAAGGGTGATGTTTCTTGACTCCCAGAAAAGGTCCAAGAGAGCGGGTGCTGTCTGGGTTCCAGCAGAGGCCGGCTTCAGGTCAGGCACCAGGAACCAGACATCCAGCCGCCCTCCAGAACCACTGGAGAAGGTTAGAAGTGAGAAGCAGGAGAGGTGGTGAGCCCTTCTTACCCTGCACTGGGTTCTAGGCAGGGAAGGCCAGCAGCCATGATTTTGGGTTGGGGAGGGTCAAGGAGGATGGACAGCCAGGATGGAACACCTTGCCTAGAAAAAACCAGGCACACAAAGGCAGCAGCAGACAGCGGGAAGAACCCACTGCAACCTTTTAAAAAACAATAACAGCTCAATGACAAATGCCCTCCTCGAGAGCTAGTGGCCCCGGTGCCTTGGCCCCTCTCTTCTAATCACTTAAAGACCCCCAAGAGGACGAAGGGGACTCAGGCACAGACCCCTCCTTCCAACCGGCTCTACACAGAGGTCTATAAGAGAGTCTGGCTGCTTAAAGAGGGCCCTTAATGGGAGGCGGCAGAGCTCCGGGGGTGACACCCTTCTGGTCCCGGACAAGGGTCATGAAAAAGGAATTGGTTGCACAGGCTCAGCACATGAGCTCCGCCAGCCCGGAGAACGCCCGCCCGCCCAGCCTCTCCTGCCAGGGGCCCCGCGGCTGGCATGCTCCCTCCCTCCCTCGGTGTATTTATTCTGTGCCCCCCCCCATTGTCTGGGCCTCCCCCTCCCCAGCCACCCCTGCGGCCCGCCCTCTGCCTGCACCCAACCTCCCTCATAATAGCATCCTTTTCACAGAGACAGATTGTCCAGCCTGGGAACGCACCTGAGGACTTGCGCCCCTTAACAAATGGTCTTTTAATTTTCTACCATAAGGGCAGGGGGAGGGGGGCACAGAATCAATCACACATCCATCTTCATCATCGCCGCCGAGGGTCTCTTTTTCCTGGCTGACTGCCCCTGGGGAAGATGGGGTGAAAAGAGGAAGGGGGGCAGCCCGTCGGAAGGGCCGTGGGGGAGGGGCAGCTGCGGGGGGGGCGGCTAGCTGTCTATCTTCGCCCCCGCCCCCCAATAACTGACCTAGGGGAGAGATCTGACTCCAACCAGCCCAAGCCAGGGAACGAGGTGGTGCTGTATGGGCAGGTGGGGAAACTGAGGCCTGCCTCCTTTTACAGCAGGAATGGGAAAGAGTGCTGTGCACACAAGGTCCTCTGCTGGGTGTGGCTGTCATTAGCGTCAGATGTTGGACTCATCCCCCACATGCTGGCTGTGCTCTGGTCAACTTACCCCTTCACCCATCTCCTCAAGAAGACTAATAAGAAGGACCACCTCTTAAGGACAATACAGGGACTGAGTGACACCGACTAAGGGTATTCTGGGTAGACCCAGGCACTGTGGGAGTCTGGGATCCAGGAAAGCTATGTGATCCTGGGAGGTCCCTGAAAAAAATCACAATAACAACTATTGTGGCGACAATGCCTCTGCTTGGAGATGTGGCTTTCCTGGAACCTGGAGAGCTGCATCTGCTTTGAGGCCTGTCCTTCCTCCTACTTCCTTTAGGTATGGCTTCTTCCTTGAGGCCCTTAGTATCTGTTCCAGCATCATCTTCAGGGGAGGAGGCTTTCTAGACCAGTTTTCCAATGTCACATAGACCCAGTTTCTTTTTCTCTAGAGCACAGACCACACTCTAACTCTATGTGAATATGTTACATACACTTGTGTGGTATGTATTATGTCATGTGTGTAACAAATACATAGCACCCTATCCGGCTGGGTTCTGAAGGCATAGCAGGTATTGGCTCCTACACTCTTCATAAAACCTAAGAAATGGGAGAGTTGTGTGATATTTTTCAGCTGTAGAGTTGGAGACTCCCAGCTAGGTACATGGAAGGATGACACATTCAGTGACATCCAATGATCCCAGATTGTGGCTTCTAGTCACCATTTCAGGCTAAAAGAACAGGAGCCCTTGAAGCAGCAGCTGATGATGGGACTGCACTAGGGACAGTGTCAAGAGAGGCTAAAATGTACCACCTATGCTACGCAGGCAGTTAACGATGGAGGGTGTGTACAAAAGACATGGAGGCAGCAGAAAGTGGCTTCCCTTGGCCAAATGCAAGGCAGATTGAGCATCAGAGTGGTCATAGGCAAAGACTACTGTCATTAAGTGAACTTCTGCTGTCATGAATAAGTGGATGGATGGATGGGTGGGTGGATGGATGGATGGATGATGACTTAATGAATAGATGGAGAGATGGATGGATTGGCGAATAAATGGATGGTTGGATGGATGGTGGATGGATAGACTAGTGTATGGGTAGATGAATGGATGGATAGATAAATAGATAAATGGATGGGTGTATGGATGAATGGATGTGTGGATGGATGCATGTATAGATGCATAGATAGATGAGTAGTTGATTGGATGGGTGGATGATGGATGGATGGATAGATGGGTAATTTTCCTCTTTACAATGAAAAGCCAACTGATAAACCCAGCAGGGAGGTGGAGTGAGCAAATATGCTTTTAAGAAATGCAGTCATTGACCCCAGCAAGAATGTCCAAAGTGCTGTAATGGGTGTCTCAAAGTCTGAGGGCCACAATAATTGCATTACCTCAAAGCATTGCCCCAAAAGGTACATCTTAATTACAGAAGGAAAAAGAGTAAAGCTCCCACTGGGAAACCCAGCAGGCACCAGGTAAGCCCTGGCTGGGACAGAATCTACAGCTAGGCCTCCTGGCACACTGCACAGAGATGAAGATGGTGTCCAGTGTGCAAGGGAGCTGCACCCATGTCCCCTGAGTGAGAATCACAGTGGCTTCAAACACAATCTCTTTTGTTTTGTTTGGAGACGAGCCCAGGCTGCCCTTGAACTCACTACCAGTTGAGAATGACTTTGAACTTCTGATCCTCCAGGCTCCACTTCCCAAGTGCTGAGATTACAAGTGTGTACCCCCACACTGGGCTGGTAAGGAGTTGGAGATCAAACCCAAGCTCCATACACGCTAGGGGAGCGCTCTACCCATGGAGCCACAGTCCCAGGCCCGGGTGAAGCCATCCTGAAAACATCTTCCTGAGCAGGTGGTTTGGAGGCTTGAACAGTGTGCAACCCCGAGACCTGAGGCCGTGAACACAGTCCTGCTCAAAGAAGACTGGAGGCACATGGTAACTTAGTACCCTGGCAAAGACATGGGTGCCTGTGACTACACACTTGCAAGTGCTCAGGGCACTGGGTGTGGACCCAGCAAGTGCTCTACCTCCGGAGCTCCAAACCTACCCCTAAGAATGGACTTTGCTGCAGATCCCGGCAAGGCATGTGATGGAGGTGCTGTGTCTGTGTGGCTCTCCTAGCTTTGAGCATCCTTCCATGGCTTTTTTTCAAGACAGGGTTTTTCTGTGTATCCCTGGCTGTCCTAGACTCTCTTTGTAGACCAGGCTGGCCTTGAACTCACAGAGATCTGCCTGCCTCTGCCTCCTGAGTGCTGGAACTTAAGGTGTGCGCCACTACACCCAGTCCTTCCAGGACTTTACAAAGAAATGTCTTTGTGCTGTGCAGTAGGAAATGGGCAGTGAGATCCTCTGGGATGAATGAAACCAGTAGGTAGATGCTATCTGCAATTTACTCTCAAAAAAGCTTAGGAAAAATAACTGGAGACTGCTAGGGAGGTGGTGGCACAAGCCTTTAATCCCAGCAGATTAAGGAGGCAGAGGCAGGTCTCTGAGTTCAAAGCCAACCTGGTCTACAGAGCGAGTTCCGGGACAGCCAGGGATACACAGAAAAACCCTGTGCCAAAAATAAAAACTTAAATAAAATAACAGGAGACTGCTTACTCATGTATGGAGAGAGAAGTAGAAAGCGTTAATGTTTATGATTAGAAGGGAGCTTAGGTGGGTTTTTTTTTTCAAGTTCTTTGCATGTTGGTATTTGAAATTTGAAGAGAAAAAGGCAAACCAAGTCCAGCAGCATGGGGCAATTGTGAAGAGAACTCAGGTGCCGACCAGCATCCTCACCTTCGGCCACCCATCTCCTGGCCTCCCTGTCCAAGGTCCAGCAGAGTACAATTTTTTTAATATGGGGTAAGTTGTATTAATGGGGACCGGGTGACATCTGTTTGTTCGTTACTATATTGTCATTGCTAGAACAGCGGCTGGTGCACAATGGGCTCTCACTAATGTCTGTTGCACAAATGAAGTACAGAGAGCCAATTTCAGGAGCTGGGGGAGGGGTGGGGGAGGGGAGGTTGTACAGGCAAAGGAGCTCCAGCAGTGCCAATGGCTCTGGGGTCCGGGTCTTTCTGTAAGAAAGAGGCTTTGGGGAGGAACTAAGGAAACCAACACAGACAAGCTAGGAACCGAATCAAGGAACTAATACCGCAAACTTTCCATCTCCCACGACTGTGCAGTGTCAGGCTGGACCTGGAGAATAGGGTGGGGCTTGCAGTTGGGGCCCATTACCTAGAAGAGCAGGGAGTAAGCGCAGCCCAAAGACAACTAGAAGAAAAGGAAGGAGGGAGAAGAAAAGGAGAGGGAAGAGGGGAGGGGTGGAGCGTGGAAAAGAAAAGCAAAGGCCTTGGCTGCTTGCCCCTCCTCCCACACCCTGCCGGCCCCTCCTCTCTTCCCCCAAATCTATCCCTGAGGGAAGACCCGGCACGAGGAGCCCAGGGAGGGCCGCCTCTGGGAGGGAACTGAGGGAGAAGGTTAATTAGATGTTTGCATCCAATTTACGTCTTGTTTGTGAACGCTCCATGTCAGCTGCAGCCCGGGTAGCGCCCCTTGCCCTCCATCGCACATCTCGGAGTTACCGCAGCTCCAGAGCTGGTCTCCAGGTCAAACCGTGCCATTATCATTTTATCGCCGGCTCTCCCCCTGTAATTATGGAACGGAACGCTGCCTCCTGGCCTGAGGTTGTTAGGGCCCCTTCTCTCCCTTCCTGGACACCACACCTGCAGAGGCAAGCCTGCAGAAGCCCAGGTAGGCCGCAGGCGCCCGCCCACCTCTGCAGATGTTGGAGCCGCTGGCCAGAAGGTCAGAAATTCCGCAACCCCAGAGGCCAGAAGCGAAGACAGAGAAGCAAGCGGCTGAGGACAACCATTCCACGGGAACAGCGCCTAAAGGGGTTCCATGGGTTCCTGTTTGGCAGATGGACCAGTTTTTGGCCTCGGGACGAGGCAGGCAGAGGAGATGGGGTCCAGAAGGCAAATCACTAGGATGAACGACTTGACATGCGGTATACACTAATATATATGAACCTCAGAATAAAGCCAGTATGGTTTGCTTGCCCGACCCAAGCAGGCAGGGAAGGAAATGGTGAAGTCTTACAAAGAACAGTGACAGAACCATCAACCAAACAGGGAGGAATAAAAAGGGGGTAGGGAGAGAAGGAGGAGGGAGGAGGAGGCAGAGAGAGGAGGAAGCCTCTAGAATGTGAGACTTGATGCATCTGGTCCTCTGAGCCCAGCACCTCACAGACCACCCAGCACATAGAAGGTCCTTAATTTGTATTTGATGAATGAATGAATGAATGAGCAAGTAAATGACTGAGCAACCTTAATAATACATTCAGTTTGACACTAAACATCCACTTTCAAGTCCCCAGCCCTGCCAGGAAGGTTCTTTCCTCAAAGTAACCCCATCCCACACCCTGTCACCAGCCAGATCTCACCCCAATGCCTCCTTCAGAACAGGTCCCAGCCAGAGCATGTACTGTCAGTCACTGCACATCCTAAAGACAAGGCCCAGAGACCAGATGGAGCCTAGATCCCATTCTGACTGTCAGGAGAGGCCCTGAGGTGAGGTTTGGGGAAGTGGTAATTAACCCCTTCACTCCTGCCCTGCCCTATCTAGGGAGGGCTGTGATTTGGGTGAGGCAGAGAGGGGGGGGCCTTCCTTCTGGGAAAGTCCCAGGCATTCTCCTAGCAGTATCTGGACCTTACCACTCCTTAGGAGACAAAAACATGGTTCTGCCTTAGTCTCCAAGGTAAGTTGAGGTGGCAGGAACACCCTCCTTTCCCCCTCAAAGGATCTTAAATACAGCTTATTTTCAGGTGGGGAGACCGAGGCCCAGAATGAGGAAAGATTGAAGTCTCCAGATAGGCTGAGGGAAAACTGGGAGTGAACTTCTCAAGGTCATGGCCAAGGGTCTTGCTTGTATCCCAGTGGTAGAGCCCCCACTCTCTAAGTTCCCCTGGTTCTGCTGTGGCTCCCAGATCCAGCTTCTTCCCTTCCTGGGCTCTAGGGAAAAGAAGCTAGAACATAAGCTTTGAGTGAGCTGCGGGGGAAGCAGGACCTCTGTCTTGACTTTCTCAAGTGTTGATGATCCTGCTTGAGGTACATAAATGACTCTCTGCCTCAGTTTCCCCTTCTGTCAGTCTTTAGTTTCTGTGGGGGAGGAGCTGTCCCTGGCTGCTGTACTGAGGACATTGAAGAGAGAAGGTGACTGGGGCCAGAAGGCATAAGATGGCAATCATGGCAGGGACAGCCCATGTCAACACCCATCAACGGGGTTTTGTGTGATGCTGGTGACATCTTCCCCAAGACCCCTTGGGATCTCTAAGAGACCCAATTAGAAAAGACCCCTGAGTTCTCCCCAGGAGACGGATGGGTGGGTACAAAACTGGACTCTTAACTGGTAAGTCCCTAGAGTGTCTGTCCCTACCCCTGCCTGCAATCCCCCGTCTCAGCTGGGGAGATCAGAAAGTCTCAAGCTGGGAGAAGGAGGGGAGGGGTCCTAATTGCCTCTATGGCACCATAATGGCAGGACTATTAATAAGAGATTAAAATCCAATTCATAATGGGGCCTAATAACTCTTACCGCTGGGCCAACAGTAAGGCAGCGGGGCTCAGCCTCAGAGGGTCAGGACTCTGAATAATCTTGGGCATGGCTGTGCAGGCCTGTCATCATGAAATTTGGGAGGCTGAAGCAGGAAGATCTTGAGTTCAAAGCCAGCCTGTGCTACATAACAAGACCTTTCCTCAAAAATAAATTGGGGCCAGCAAGATGGCCCTGTGGGTAAAGGAGCTTGCCGCACAGGCCTGAGGATCTGAGTTCAATCCCTGGAGCCCGTGTAAATGTGGAAAAAGAGAACCGACTGCACATCGTTATCCTCTGCCTTCCACCTTCGTGTACACATACATGAGCTAAACCAAAACACTTTTAATTAATTTTAAGAGGAATAAATGTGTGGACAGCTAGACTGAGGGAAGAAGGTGGAGAGAATGTCAAATGAGAAAGGAGCGACATTAGAGATATCTCCTTACTGGTTGTGGCAAACTTCTAGCAGTTGGGGGAAATCAGGAAGTCCCCGCTGTGGGCTTCAGCCTGTATCTGAGATGACACTCATTGTCCTAAGCCACTAGCTGGTGGCAGTTCGTGGACAACAGCAGTAAGACGCCAACAGGGTGCATATCTGCAGCAGAAAGCCCACCATGGAGCCCTGAGCCGGCCACTTCCCAGCTGGAGGACCTTGGCAAGTAACCGCCTCTGTTCTCTGACCCTTGATTTATCCTCTGAAACTTGGAGGATTCCATTATGCATCCTGGTGTCACAGTCAAGATCAACCCAGCATCATGTGAGCTCTAGGCAGCTGATCCCAGACAGGGATTTTTAGAGACCCACCCAGGAAGGACAAGGCAGGGTAAATGTAGGAGAGACATGGATGTGAAGGTCACCCTTTGAGAATGGTAACTCTTGTAGCCACCTAGAGAGGGGGGTGCCCAGCAGAGTGGCCAGATACACAGCTTCCCTGGGGTTCAGATCCCAGCTCCATCCAGACTAGCTGTGTGACATTGGACAAGTTCCTCACCCTTTCTGAGCCTCCCCTTCCCCATCTAAGAATGGAGAGAATAGTCACACAGACATTGCAGGGTTGCTCTGAGAAATCATACAAGTTGCAAATTAGCTCTCTTGAGCCATATCTAGACATACTTGAAAAGATTACACTCCACGCTACACGGACTGCATGTGTCTAATTTTACTTGTCAATTTAATAAACAAAAGATGTGGACTGGGGCAATGGTTCAGACAGTAGCCTGCTTGCCACACAAATGTAATCTGAGTTGGATTCCCAGAACTCCCATAAAAGAGAAGGGGGAAGCTGGGTGTGGGCGTGTACTTGTAATTCCGGGGCGGGGGGGGGGGGCAGAGGCAGAGCTACCTCTGGGGCTCCCCGGTTAGCCAGCCTGGCCTCATTGGTGAGAACCAAGTCTTGGTGAGAAACCATGTATCAGAGAACAAGGTAGGCCTCTGGCCCCCGCATTGCATGTACACACACACACACACACACAAAGATATTTACATGCAGACATAAAACATGTTGCTGGCCAAATAAGCAACAATGAGGTAAATAAACTGTGTGTTTTGTGCCTGGCAATGAGGTGGCATTACTGGCTGCATCCTACCCTACTGGCTGTGTCCTACCCTACTGGGGTTTGTCCAGCTGTCCCCCAGAAAAACACTGCCTGATGTTCTCACCCTAGGAATACAATAATGAAGGTCTCCATTTCTGGGATACAGCCTCTCATATGGAAGTGCAGACACATTCCATATGAGGAAGGGAAGCCTCTGAAAGCCTTCCTGGAGGAACAAGGATGGGGATTACACTTCACAGGCCTGGGACCCTGCTGCTGGCCTCAATGATCCAAGACACAGATGGTAACAATAGACCTGTCACAAAGCACTTTGGGAGAGAAACAGGTTGAGGATCAATGACAAGTGGGCAGAGGAGTGGTTTCAGATGGCTTAGTGGGGAGGGGATTAAAGGAAGGGTGGAGGTGTGGATGGAAACCCGCTGGTTGGCTGGGTATCCAGGCAGCTTTTAGACCATGTACACATCTGGGTTAGTTGTGGACCCAGATAAGTCTCTTGGGAAGCCAGCTCCAATCCTGGCAGTGTAGGGATATTGTACAGTTTGAGCACTGAGAATACACACACACACACACACACACACACACACACACACATGTGCACCCACATGCATACACACACAGGCATATGCATGTACAGACACTCTTGCACATGCACTTACATACATATACACACACACACACACACACACACACACACACACACACACACACACACACACGGTGGAAGAGATAGAAACTAACCCAAGCAGAGTCAGAATACAAAGATGGGCAGTGAGATCCAGCCAGGGTGGGCTGTGAGGCTCCTGCTGCTGCGGGGGAACAGATGGCTACAAGCCTAGGGCTTAAAGTCACAAGCACACATCACCTTCCCGTTGTGGAGGTCAGAAGTCCGGCATAGGTTCCACAGCTACGGTGTCAGCAGGTGTCTGAGGGCTCCAGTAACTACCTTCTTCCTACTTTTCTGGCTTTTTGAGGCTTCCTGAATCCCCCTGTGTGTGGTCCCTTCTTCCATCATCAGAACCAGCTACAGACTTGCTTTTCTGTCTCCCAGTGGCTCTGTTTCCCTCCTCACATGCACTCTGATGCTGACAATCCTACCACCCACTTACAAGGATCTTTGGGATGCCACTGTGCCCACCCAAGTAATCGGGAAGTCCCATCTCAATCTCCTTAGTTCCGTATACAAAGTTCTTCTCACTGTGTGGCAGTTCTGGTAATTGTCACAATCTTTTATTCTCCCTGTGAGCTCCTTTATCTCTTCCAGCTACCTAGCAAGGGAAGGGCTCCCACCCTCTCCTCTGATATCCAGCTCATCCAAAGTCCAGCTTCCAGGAAACTATGTACTGTCCTTTTGGCCAATCTTGAAGCCTAGAGGATGAGATCCTAGATCCAGCTGTACCTAAAGTCATGCACCAGTTTATAAGCTAACAAATTTCAATTTCTGGCTCAGGTTTCTTGTTTTGTGCCCTCAAGAGATACTGTATAGAAGTGGAGCTCCATCCTAGGAAGACATCAGGATCTACGTGTGCGTGTGAACCCTACAAAGGGCAGGGGTTGCAAGTGGCTTATATTTAAATCATATCCACATATTTTACCTCTTATCCATTGCTTCACTCCACCTGTAACTAGTGAACCCCAGTTGCCTGGGCACTGTTCCAGACTGGGAAGGCAGCTCTTCTGTAAACAGGCATACTGTGGAATCTTAGTTTTGCCAGCCACCACTGGCTTCCAATAGAACTCAGCTGATAAACAATGGGTGCATGTCAGCTTTGTCCAGGGGCTGTTCCAATAATAAACAGTAAACTCAAGGCAGGGTGATGGCTCAGTTTAGAGTGCTGGCTACATACCCATGGGGGCTTGAGTTCAGTACCCACCACCCACTGAAAAGCCCGGAAGTATGGTGTGTGCTTGTAACCTCAGCTCTGGGAATGGGAGAGACCAGAGGATCCCAGGGATCCAGGCCCAATGAGAGACCTGATGCTACAAAATAAAATAAAGAAGAGATTGGAAGGAGCACCTGACATCAACTTCTGGTCTCAGACTCAAAAGCTCATGTGTGCACACGCACAGACAGGAACATGCACATGGAGAGAAAGAGAGAGCACAAAAAGCTCATAACTGTGCACAAATTACCCGTCCAAAGCCCTTAGCATTCTGAACTTTCAATGAACACACGGGAAGCATTGGTGCTGGGGCCTGGAGAAGGGTGAGGCGTGAGTCAGGGAGGCAGGAAGAGCATTTTATTTGTTTATTTATTAAAATATTTTTAAACATTGTTTGTCTGTGTAAGTGTGTGTGCATGTGTGCAAGTATGTGTGTGTGTGTGTGTGTGTGTGTGTGTGTGTGTGTGTGTGTATCAGAAGATAACTTTCAGGAGTTGCTCCTCTCCTTCCACAGCATGGATTCCAGGGAGCAAATTCAGGTCCTCAGACTTGGTAAGCACCTTTATGGCTGAGCCATTTTTCGGGCTAATAGGAAGGGCATTTTAACCCAGGAAATATCAGGTGCGAAACACCCAGAGACATTTGCAGAGTTCAAGAAACAGCAAGAGACTGAGACAGGCCAGTGTACAGTGACGAGGAGACAGAGGGTCCCACAGTTACAGGGCATATATCAGTCAGGATTCAGTGGCAATGAGCTGATCTGAGGGTCTGGGGCTGAGAGGTGGTGTGAGCTGCATTTTCCTTGTAGAGACTCCTCTGTCTGCTGGTGACTAGATTAAAGACTGAACCCAGAGGCAGGAGGGCTGGTGGAGCAGCCTGCTGTCATGGTCAGGAAAGATCCAGGCCTCAGCTGAAGACAGAAGAAGAGATCGTGGGAGGGACTGGAATTCAGGGTCAATGTTCAAGGTCTGGCTGACAAAACTGTCTGGTGGTCCACCCTGACCCAGGTCTTGCTTCCTATTCCCACGTGGCTTCTTTTGCCCACCTCCTACCACAGGGAAAAATGGCTGTCAAGATTTCTTCTGTTCTTGAGGATGAAAAAAAAAAAAAGTCAACAATCTCTTAACTTGTCAATACTGAGCCACGAGATCTGTCCATCAACGGGCCCCCATCGATAACTCCATCTCAGGTCTGACAGGATTGTAGAAAAGAGGAAAATGAAATATTTATAACTTCTTAAGGGACGAGGGCCTTCCCCCAAGGTGAGAGCTTCAGGTCCAAACATATTATGGCTCCTGGTACAGCACAGCCTTCCTGATTCAAGGTGACACCTCAGGGCAGATCTGACACTCAGAGAAACCGCCCTGACCTGAGCCTGGTTGCTGACATCACTCAGCTGCTGTGTGACTCAGGGCAGCTTAATTACCCTCTCTGAGCCTGGGCTCTGTAAAATGGAACAGCGAGATCACCAACAAAGCTATTGAGACGATGAAGAAGTGAGTGGCATGTGTGAAGGCCCCTCGGTGTGCCCATGTTATGCGTAGCAAGTTGGTGACAGGCATTCCTGGGGTTCTATCTTAGTAAGTAGCCCTTAACCGTGAGAAGAGCATAGCAGGCAGGAGGGATCAGCACAGGCAAAGGCCCCATGGAGGAAGGAACACGGTGATGAAGATCTGCAGAGCACAGCAGGAAGGTCAGAGCCAATGTGACTATGCCCCTACCTCACCTCTGCGGACTGAGATCTGGTCCTCACAAAGGAGGCTGGAAGACAGGAACCTCCAGGTCCAAGTGAGGAAAGGCAGAATGGGGCCCTAGTTGTGCTGCCAGGAAGTGAGGGAATTCTGTGAGATCTTAGGAGTGGGGTCTTCCTACCCCTGGGGTGGGGAGATTCATCCCCATCCCTAGGGAATGGGTTCACACAACCAAGCAAGGCCCTGCTCTGTGTGTTAGCCCACCTGTCTTTCTTCCCGTGCCAGTCAGCTAGCACTGTAATAGTGCTGTGTGACAAATAACCATGCAGGGCCCAGCGAGACGGCTCAGCCAGGACAGGCGTTTGCCACCGAGTCTGGTGATCTCAGTTCAATACCAAAAGTCTACATGGTGGAAGGAAAGAGCCAACTGCTACAAGTTGTTCTCTGGCTTCCACTCACTGGGTGTGGCAAGCGCATGCCCCCCCCCACACTCACATAAATAAATAAATGTAAAAAAATTATGTAAATAAATGTGCAGTTCCTGGAGCTTATAGCATCCACCATGCTTTTTGACTCCTGTCACTCTACTGCAGCTTGATCATCCAGGATGTGTAGCTTGGATCCAGTCTTCCTGAAGGGCACAGGAGACCAAAGGGACAGTTTGTCATGAAGGATCATAAACATTCGAAAGCTCACACCTCCTCCCCACATCTACTCTCGCATTAAAGCCTCTGCCCGTGGAATATCCTTTAACACACCAGTGACCAAAAAACAGTCAGTAGGTCAAGTTCACCACCAATGATCAGGAAAGCTCCCTGCCCACACAGGACACATGGAAAAGACCAAGAGTGAGCTTTAGACTACAGCATCCCCAAAACTTCATACAAACATGGAAGGACAGATGAACAGATAATAGTAGATGGGTGGATGCTAGAGAAATGATAGATAGAGATAGATGGATGATAGATAGATAGATGATAGACAGATAGATAGATGATAGATAGATAGATAGATAGATGATAGATAGATAGATAGATAGATAGATGATAGATAAAAAAAGATGATAGATAGCCAAATGATAGATAGATGATTGATAGATAGATAGATAGATGATAGATAGATAGATAGATAGATAGATAGATAACAGATAGATGATAGATAGATAGATAGAGAGAGAGAGAGAGATAGCTAAATGATAGATAGATAATAGATAGATAGATAGATAGATAGATAGATAGATAGATAGATAGATAATAGATAGATAGATAGATGATAGAGAGATAGCCAAATGATAGATAGATGATATAGATGATAGATAGATAGATAGATAGATAGATAGATAGATAGATAGATGATAGAGAGATAGCTAAATGATAGATAGATGATAGATAGATAGATAGATAGATAGATAGATAGATAGATAGATGATAGAGAGATAGCTAAATGATAGATGATAGATAGATATAGATAGATAGATAGATAGATAGATAGATAGATAGATAGATAGGTGATAGATAGACAAATGACTCTGCTAGTTATCTTTTCTCAACTTGACACAAACTAGAGTTGCCTAGGAAGAGGAAACCTCAATTGAGGAATTGCCTCCATCTTATTGGTACATGAGTAAGTCTGCAGGGCATTATCTTGATTGACAGTTGATGTAGGAGAGCCCAACCCACCGTGGGCACAGCCACTCCTAGGCAGGTGGATCGTGGTTGTGTAAGAAAGGTGCCTGAACTTGAGCTTGGAAGGGAGTCAATAAGCAACTTCCTCCATGACTTCTGCTTCAGTCTGTACCCTGACTTCCTTCAGTGATGGGTTGTGACTTGAGAGTTGTAAGATGAAGTAAACCCTTTCCTCCAAAGTTCTTTTGGTCATAGTGTTTATCACAGCAACAGAAGTTAATGATGACAATGATAGTGGAACCAAATAGATAGATAGATGGATGGATAGATAGATAGATAGATGATAGATAGATAGATAGATAGATAGATAGATGGATGGATGGATGGATGGATGGATGGATGGATGGACAGATATGGACAGATGGAGATGAGTGATGGATAGGTAGAGAGATGAATAGATGGATAAATGGATATAGATGATAGGTATAGAGATCAATATTTGATAGGTAGATAGAAGATGGATATATAAGTGATCAATGGATAGGTGGTTGGGACATAGATGATAGGAGTGTTAAAATCTTAATTATATTTCATTTCATTATTAAGAGTGAAATACTGTTTTAAATAAACTTTACTGCAGGTCTCAACAAAAACGATGCCCTCAGAACTGGAAAGATGGCTCAGTGGTTAAGAGCATGGGCTGTTTTTCAGAGGACCCAGGTTCAGTTCCCACCACCCACGTGGTGGCTCATGGCCATCTGTGACTCCAGGGGATCCAACTCCCTCTTCTGGCCTCTCTGTACACCAGACACACATATGGTGCACAGACATATATGTAAGCCAGACACCTAGACACATAAAACTTGAAAATGAGAAAAAAAATTACAATGAAACAAAGTGACACCTGTTGCTCTCTTGTGTCTGCCTTCTTCTCCTAAATTCCTAGGATGCTCTTGGCACTCTTCCATGTTGTTGCCAAATGCACATATTCCTGTTCATTGTATGGTATACTCCACAGTGGGCAGAGAACCCAAGGAAGTCAGAATGCCCTGGGAAATCAGATGCATTCATCCACTAAACAGCTAATAGGTGAGAGTCTTGTTTCTTGGCTAAACAAACAGCACTGTTTGCCTCAACTTACCCTGTCTCTCCATCACCCACGGTATTTTCATAGTAGCCTATGTTCTCTGAGAAGCTATAATAAGGACGTGTTTCTCCGGCATCGAGATTGAGTGCATAGTCACATGCCTTGGTTTCTTCTCCTGATGGGCCCCCAGTTGCCTGTTTGCCAACGTGACCCTTGCTGCTGGGAACAGGTCCATGCATCCTCCACGTACGCCTGTGACAGACAGTTCAGCCAGTACCTCAGAGCTGAGCAAGCCTGTCTGAACACCATGAGCTTCATGGCTCTGCCAATACTTGGTGTCATGAAGTGCCAGCTTCCAGCTCCTCAGACTGGCTGTCCCCTGAACCTACAGTGGCACCTATCCTTGATGGCCCTGACTCTGTTTTTTATACCATAACATGTCATTATGTTTTATATGCCATAAATACCGTTTCCATATGCATTTCTCAGACAGTTGATGAGTCTCTTCTTATTTATGTTGTATAGACTTTCGGTCAAAGTTGTAAGTTGGGCAGCTTCTCTCTTTTCTTTTTGTTTTGTTTTGTTTTTCTAGAGTTATTTGTTTTTTTGTTTGTTTGTTTGTTTTTCAAGACAGAGTTTCTCTGTGTAGCTCTGGCTGTCTTGGAACTCACTGTGTAGAGCAGGCTTGCCTCTAACTCTGAGATCGACCTGCCTCTGCCTCCCCAGTGCTAGGATTAAAGGCGTGAGCCACCAGTGGCCAGCTAGTGTCTCTCTTTTTTTTTTTTTTTCCTTCTAGAACAGCTGGTGTAATAAAATAATCCCTTGCCTCTCATTGCCTTTCGCAGAATTTACCTGCAAGTTCATCTGGTCCAGGTGCCTTTTTGTGGTGGGGTGAGGCTTCATTGCCCTGAAGTGCTCTCTGAGGATGCTCAACTAGCTTTGACGCTATATATCAAAAACACCCGGAAGAGCTGATGCCTCCAGACTGGTAGAGAAAGAACAAGACCGGATGGTCGCTGAGCATTGGGGTGCAGAAAGGCCACCAGGGTATGTTCTCATTATCACAAGCACATTTAATTCAGGTACCAAAGGATGGCAGGGTGCACCTCCAGCAGTCTGTATTCTGTGTGCACTCCTGCCTGGGCCTTTCTGTTTTTTCTGACAGGGTGTCACTATATAGCCCTGGTTAGCCTGGGCTGGTCTCAAACTCTCTGAGACCTGCCTGCCTCTGCCTTCTGTGTCCTGGGGCTAAACACATACACCACACATCCTGTCTGAGAGCCCACAGGTACTTGGGGTTAGTGCAGGATGCTGCATCCATGCTAAGGCATACAACGACCAAAGTCTCCCTGGGCTGAGGTTGCAGCTCGTATGTGTGTGTTTCTGTGTGACCACCGACACACATATACCTACCACTCAGGTCCACCAGGACCTGTCAGCACAGCTGTGTGCAGCACTGGTGCACACTCAGAGCTGTTTATTTATCACTTATGTAATCTAAATGTCACACCATCTCATGGCTGTGTGTCCATGGTGACATTGTTGCAGAAGGGGGTCTGGTTGCCTCTTGGGGGAGGGGGAGTGTGTCACCTACGCAGAGCGTCTCATTATCTGAATTTGTTTGTTAAACAAAACGCACATATGTGCACACATGTGTGCGTGTGTGTGTGTGTGTGTGTGTGTGGAGGGTGTTCCCACCCCGTCTGTCTCCACAGACACCCCACACTGCTTCTTCCTGTTGGCGTCTGTCCCCTGCACCCACGCAGCCTCCCCCACCCCTTTCCCCAGTCTGTTTGCAAAGACACCCGCACAATGGGGCTCGCGTGTGGATGTGTGCACGCCTGCCTTTTATTTTGCCCACTGTTCTGTGACAGCAGCAGGCTCCCAGCTACCTCCTCTTCCACCGCGGCGCTCCTTTGGGGATATCAAGGGCAAGCCAGAGAAGGGTTACCTGGAGAAAAGGGTTGCTAGGCAACCAAACACCCACCACCCCGAGCACCACCAACCCAAAACTCCGTTCCAGGCCTGCAACCAGATTAGCATATTAATGAGGCTGTAATTTCCCCCGAATTGTCTGCGCTGCGCACACTCACCTCACGGCGCACTGGCCCAGGAGTTTGCTATGCAAATAAACTGGTTTTACAGACTGCGACTTAATTAATCCATCAAGTCCATCCACCTTACAGGAAAGACAGAGGAACTACAGATTAATGAACCCGTGTTTGCCTACCCTTCTCCCCCTTACCACAGCAAGCTGCCTCTTGCCTTTTTCTCTTCACAGCCCAGCTTTCTTCCATTCCCAAACCTATCTGGGGTGCCCCCAGGCCCACTTGGGGTCCCCCTCTTACTCCCTCCACCCCCAGCCTCTCTTCTCTGACCCCTGCCTGGAACCCAAAGTCCCCACATCCAGTTTGGCTTCAGAGATTTTCCAAGGCATCCTTCCCTCTCTATGCCAGGCTGCTGGAGGAGCAGAGTCCTGGAAATGGGACGCTGTCCCTTTAACAAGAGGAGCGCGCAGGCTTTATTTTTGACTCATAGTTTAGCCCCGGCCCTGATATTCAATCAGCTGAATACAGAGTCGGGAAGAAGAGAGAGTGTTCTCCCTGCCTGCGTGTTAATTAGAAACGCCAGTCCTGGCTGCCACCCACGCTAATCAACTTTGTCCACATCTTGATGGAAAACACACACCCAGGAGGGGTCCTGGGGACTCTCCCGGGACCCAGTAAGCCACATTCAGGATGCAGAAGACCCTCTGATGGAGGATGCTTTGAACACTGGACCAATTCACCTTCATTTCTTTTTCTGTCTTCCCAGTTTGCTCCCTGAAGGTAGAGCCACCACCTCCAGGAAGCCTTCTCAGGTTAGCAGTCACAGATCTAAAGACTCCCCCCCCATGTAGAACATCTGTCCCCACTCCTGCCCCCCCCCCAAGGAAAAAGTTCACCATTTGCTTCTCCAGCATCACAGACAGGAGGATCATCGGTGGCTTCCTGTCCTCTCCCAGACTTCCATGACCCCTGGTCTAGCCATACTAGCCCTGCCTGGGTTTCTGTGTACATTTTCACTATCACCCCATCTCTCTCTCACACACACACACACACACACACACACACACACACACACACACACAC
>CAJQZJ010004765.1:3905852-3946599 GCA_907164525.1 Lophiomys imhausi
CACACACACACACACACACACACACACACACACACACACACACACACACCTCCTACTGTCTTATTTCCTTCCTGCCAGCTCCTCCACTGCTTAAGAGACTTGACCATCTCCCTGTGGGCCTCAGGATGTGCAGGTCTGTGTTGTTGAAAGACAAGTGAGTCTAAGAACACCTCCAAATATTCTGCTTTGAGGGACAGGGTGGGGGGGATTTACTGGAGTGGTTTCCTCCTCAGACCACTCTCCCAGGAACTTTTGCCTCCTCTTGACTCTGACCACCTAGCCTGAGGCTAGGCCAGGCCTTGCCTCCTGCTGGATGGAGCACCTTGATACAGCCTACCCTGAACTCTTTCTGCAGGACTCACCAGGGATGAGTCACCCGACCCTGCGCTCCCTAGCCCTGTGGTCCTCAAACCTCCAGTCTGTGGGCAGAGGACACCAGATAGACCTCACGTAGTCCTGTGTGACCATGGGTGGCTTCAGCAATGACATTATCTTATCTGTGTCCTCATATGGGTTCATGTGGAACCCATCATGGATCAAGGAGTTCTTAGCTCACCCGTGTAATACCCAGACACATAAGAGGCTAAGTAGAGAGATGGCAAGTTCTAGGCCAGGCTGGGCTACACAGAGAGACTCTGACTTGAAAAAATAAAACAAGCATGTAGAGGAACACACATGAACACAGAAAGACACACACAAAGACAAATACCATCAGACACACATGTATAAAGACACACAAAGGTTGCCGGCCATGGTGGCACACGCCTTTAATCCCAGCAGAGGCAGGAGGATCTCTGTGAGTTCGAGGACAGCCTGGTCTACAAATTGAGTCCAGGACAGACAGAGCTATCAGAGAAACCAGGTCTTGAAAAACAAAAACAAAAAGAAGACACACAAAAGTCATAGAGCTACACACGCCGATACATCACAGACATGTGCACATAGAATCGAGCACACTATCACTCTGACACATCACAGACAAATGTACACAGAGGGACTAGAGAGGTGGCTCAGTGGTTAAGAGCATTGGCTGTTCCTCCAAAGGACCCAGGTTCAAATCCCAGCTCATATGGCAGTTCACAGCTGTCTGTAATGGCCGGGTGTGGTGGCGTATGCCTTTAATCCCAGCAAGCAGGAGGCAGAGGCAGTTGGATCTCTGTGAGTTCAAGGCCAGCCTGATCTACAAAGTGAGTCCAGGACAGCCAAGGATACACAGAGAAACCCTGCCTCGAAAAAAACAAAACAAAAAAATGCACACAGAGATGTACAGACTTAGACATGCACACAACGCTGAGCTGTTTGATCTCAGAGGCAACCCCAGCCCCACCTCGATCCAAGCCAGTGTTCAGAGGTCACTCCTCAGCTCTCAGGCATCCAGGGCCCTCCCTTCTCCTTCCAGACATTACCCACCCACCATCCACTCATCACGATCTCCAGCCACACGGTGTTCAGCAGCTCCCCCACCTCCATCCAGCAAGTCCACACTGCAGGAAGCTTTCCCCAAGTCCCTGTGTCTGCCCTGTCCCTGGGCCCCACCCAAGGACTGCTGCACCCACTTCAAACAAGACAAGGCAGAACCAACCATTCATTCAAGATTCAATGGAAAGGTGGGAGGTGACTCAGTGGGTGGCAGCTGCCCAAGCCTGAGGCCCTGAGTTCAGATCCCAAGCACCCACATAAAAGGTCAGGTGCCCACAGCTCCAGCACTTGGGAAGTGGAGACACAGGATCCCCAAGGAATCAGGATGGCTTGACTAGTTGAATTGGCGGACTCTGGGTTCAGGGAGAGACCCTGCCTCAGTAGATAAAATGGCCTGTGATGGGGAAAGACACTGACTCCAGCCCCCACCCACTCCTTGCAAAAGGAAGATGTTTTGAGCAAGGTTCAGGGAGAGGGGCATAAGTGTATCCACAGAGCTTTATCACACACTGTTTTAATCGCTCTGGTTCATTAGCTATTGTTGCTAATTTCTTGCTGTGCCTCATTTACAAAGTAAACCTTCCCCTGACGCATGTATTTGTATGTGTTGCCTGGCTTTTCCTGGGGAGGTGTGAACAAAAGGTCTGTTCCCCCTAAGCAGGGCACCAATAACACACTAAGTAAACAACCCCTCTGAAGCCTAGGCCGGTGAACCAATGAAGTCTATAGAGATTCCTTACACAAGTGTGGGGAACTCAAAGGCAGCCACATCTCCAGGAGCCCAGCCCAGCATCTCTGGGGCTTCCTGACCAAATTGTAGGCAGCGGCTCTCAAGAGTCACCTCTCCTTGGCTGTTATCACTGCTTCTAGTACCTCGCAGAAGGGATGGATCTTGTAAATTTAGGGGAGTTTTGTGACCCTCCCCACTTCCATATAAAACAGTGGGGGGGAGCACTACACACGTGAAGTCTGTGGCCTTGCTGCTGAGCCTAGTGCCCAGCACATAGTAGGCGTTCAGCTAACTTCTATTACATCCAGGAAAAAAAATGAGTCAGGGCTTCCAACCCCCCATCTGCAGGTGCTTGGGAGCCAGTGGTCTGGTTGGGTCACAGTTGAGATGCCCTCTAAACACAGTTAGGCACGCCTTGCATAACCCTCAGTGATGGAGAGCTCAACCCCTTTATCAGCAGAACTACAGTTGGCCAGACAGACCCTGTGTAGTCACTGCACTGTGTCCAACTCTCCATACCTTCCACCCAAATGCCCTTTTGAACTTCAGGGCTCCTCCAAATAGACCTAACCCCTCCATCAAAGACTTAAAGCCCCTCAGATGTCTAGGCACCCAGTGCTCCTTTCAGAACTTAACAGATGTAAGTAAGCCTGCCCTGGATTGGTCACAATTGCCTGTCACTCCAACTTCAGGGGATTTGACGCCCTCTTCTGGCCTCCAGGGGCTCCTGCATTCGTGTGCATATATCCACACAAAGGCACACATACCCATGATTAAAAATAATTGTTTTTAAAAATAATTATTTTATAAAAATCACAGACATGATTCTATTCTATATTGAGCAGCTGTGGCTTCTTCTCCAAAGTATTTCACAGTGATTTGAAATTCCTCCCAGAAGAGAATGAAAGCAACTCTAGCCAAGGCTGCCTGCAGGGACACTTCCATTCCTAGGACTACATTGGGACAACATGTAGGGGCCATTCCCTAAGACACTGATGCTCTGGTTCCTAAGAAGGAAAATCTACCTGTATGTGCCTCCTCTTGATCCATTTGGATGGCTCCTGACCTGATTGGGCCATATTGACCATGAACCTTAGACCAGGTTCCATTGAACACATACCCAGCTCTTCAAAAGGCAAGACAGGAGTCCCACTACATGGTTGGCAGACGTGGGGACCCACACAGGGCTGGGTAAGTTTCAACATCTCTGATCATTTAGTACTTAGGAGCTATCTAGGCAGATGTTCACAACACCCCACACTGAGGAATGGGTCTCCCTCTTCTCTGGGATGGGCCAGCAGTCCCCCTCTTTGTTTCCCACCACGATCTCATTCCACTTGTTTCTCTGGACATCTTGGTGAAGAGGAGACTTGTTTCTCGAAAACTTGGTGGAAAGCAGTAGAAACTGGGCTGGGTTGCCGGGCGGTGGTGGCGCACGCCTTTAATCCCAGCACTTGGGAGGCAGAGGCAGGCGGATCTTTGCGAGTTCGAGGCCAGCCTGGTCTACAAAGTGAGTCCAGGACAGCCAAGGATACACAGAGAAACCCTGTCTCGAAAAACCAAAAAAAAAAGAAACTGGGCTGGGTGATGAGGTGGGATAGGCTGGCTCCTGAGGCTCCTGCTAGTACTCCAGGGTGGAGACCGGGCTGATAGCCCTGGGTCAATAGCTCTGAGTACCCCTGGATGACAGGAAGGTGTTTGTGTGACCTTCAAAGCTGACCCAGGCACATGTGTTACACACGTGAGTGACTCCCAGCTAGCTCATCTTGTGACCTTATGTTTCTTAGCCTCTGAACTATGTCTACTGTGGTCTCTGACTCCTCTCAAAGTCAAGGCTGAGCCTCCTGGAACAACACAACCGAAGACTAGCCCCAGACACTGAAGAATGGGTACCACATACCTACATTCATACTAAAGCTAGCAAATAGCAACACTGGATCTAGGCATGTGATGCAGAGGAGAAAGAGACTCTCCAAGAGATTCAAGCAAGCACTGGAGGTCTCGCATGCCAAAACTCATGGAGTCATAATCTTTGAACAACACGAGCAGTTTATCCTGCGTCCTTGAACCTCAGTGAAGCCAGGCCTGCACTATGGTTTCCCCCATCACTTCAAATGCCTCCTGAAAATGCCTGCATCCCTGGCTGGCTCTCAGTGCATCTGTATTCACTCACTCACTCACTCATTCATTCCCATTTCCTTGGAGATCATCAGTAGGGACAAGTCCTGGAAGCCAGGTTTGGGGAACTGAAGCAGGGACGATGCCCAGAGGTGTCTGAGCTGAAAACACAGGAGTCAGAGGAGGGGATTTTGGGGATGGAAGAGTAAGGAAACAGAGAAGACTTGCAGGGACAATGGGCGCTCAGCATGAATCTGCCTCAAGGGAAGGCGGAGGCGAGAACTGGAGAGGGAGAAGACAGGTTTGGGTGGCCCTAGAGGAGCCTGGGTGACTGTAAGCCCAGGACTAGGTTAGTCAGGTTTGCTCTGGCTGAGGTATGAAGGATGGATAGAGAAGAAAGGATAGAAGTGGCTGGAGAGATGGCTCAGCAGTTAAGAGCTAGTGCTCTTCCAGAGGTCCTGAGTTCAATTCCCAGCAACCACATGGTGGCTCACAACCATCTACAATGTGATCTGATGCCCTCTTCTGGCTGCAGGTGTGCATGCAGATAGAGCATTCATATACATAAAATAAATAAAATCTTTAAAAAAAAAGAAAGAAAAGAAAGGATAGAAGTAGAAGTCAGCAGAAGATGGCTTTGGCTTGAGCCCCATCATTCAGCTGGGAAAGGTTAAAGGTGAGAAAGACAATGATGAAAACAGAGCCACAGATGGGCCATGAGTTTGAGGTGTGGGGTGAGGGTTGAAGGCAGCCAGCAAGGTTTTGGTTTGTAGCCATATCTATGGAATCGGGTGTGGGATGGAAAGTAGGGATTAGCCAAGGCAGTTGAGCCCCTGGGATCTGCTTGATGGACAGCAGGGTAGATGATTGACCCCGGCCTCTGGGTTTTCATGTTGAAGTCCCCTGAGACAAGGACAGCACAGAGGCACCCACAAGGCTCTTTGTAGGTGCTCTGTCTCCCAAGGCTTATGTGTTGGGAGCTGGATTCTTGCTGAGGAGCCTTTAAAAGGCAGATGAGAGGCTGGTAAGGAAGAGAAAGACCGGAGTCAGTTCTCAGAGGTTGGAAGGTTCATCCTGGAATCTCCCTCTCTCTCCTGCTGCCATGCCATATGCCTGAGGCCTCATCAGGGACGGCTGGTGCCAGTGCCATGCCCCTGAAGCTGCAGAAGTTTCAGATGAAAGTATTTTCATTAGAACAAAATTACTACGTATAGATTGCCTAGATTTGGGCATGTTGCTGTAGCAACAGAACTCAGTGTAGTGTCACCCAGAGGGTACAGCTCAAATATACAACATTTGCCTAGAGCCCAGAAGGCCTGAGTTCCATTCCTAGCACCCATGAGGAGGGAGGAGGGAAGAAGAGTGAAGAACATGAGACAAATGCACACAGTGCGATACAATCAAGTCTGACCGATTTTCTCTCCTAACAGATGTTTAGTGACTGACCCACTGCTGAGTTCTTTCTCTAAGTCTGCCCAGCTCCAAAGAGTGTCTCCACGTATGTTGCTCAGGTTTCCGCGGTACCACAGGCGAGCAGCGCTCATGCAGTTCTCCACAGAGATCTGGTCAGTCAGTGCAAGCTGCACTGAAGACAAACCATTCCCAACTCACAGACAAAGGAGAACAGAGAACTTTCTCGACTCTCCCAAGGCCACACAGTAAACCTAGAGGCAGAAATCAGGCCTCTAATTTGGGTTTCGTAACTTCTAGCATCTTCTCCAACCTTCTCCACCTGAGGACAAATACAGTCTCCAATTAGAAAAACCCTGAGGCACAAGGAGGATGAAGGGCCTTGCCCAGTCACAGATGGAGGAAGCGGAGGGTCTGTGCCTTTTCATTGATGCAAAGTGCCCTCCACCACCCATCCACAGCCACCACCACCCTAGCCAGCCTCCAGTCTCCCACCGCAAACCTCTCCTCTGTATCTTTTCCTCGATCCATGTCTAATCTTCCTCTACCAAACTCCCAGGGCAGGAATGGAGTCTGATTGGTCCTTCTGCCCCACCTCCCAATGCACCTCACCAACTGCCTTGGGGCTCAACAAATATCTGCTGATCCATTTTATTCTTCAGGAAGACAGAGAGGAAAGCTTTGAAGGAAGGGAGATGTAAGCCATGGCCAAGTAATGCCCACAGCAAATCTCCCATCAAGAAACCAGTGCTCCTGTCCAGGAAGGAGCATCCAGAAGATGTTACCCAACCTTCTCACATCCCAGAAAGGACACAGCCCTTGAGAGCAGAGGAGTTCAAAACAGCAAAGCGGTGCTGGAGCTGTGGGTCCACAGCCTCCACCTTTGAGACCCATGCCAAGAGAGGCAGAGTAAGTCTCCCACAGTGAGGGACCAATGGAGTTAGGCAACCTGAGGCTATCAAAACTATTTCATCAGAAGAAGGTGTAAGCAAGTAACTATGGGGTAGGGCAGGGCTCCATCTTTTCACTATTATTTGAATTGTACACATTTATAAAGTTCAACATGATAAATCCATGTGATAAGTCCATATACACTATATAATGAGGAAGAAAGCATGAAATTTCTCTATAATTTTTTTCAGTTTTATCATTAATGGTCTGTGTGTGTCTCTGAGTATGCACATGCCATGGTAAATATGTAAAGGTCAGAGGACAACTCTCGGGGATCTGTTCTCCTCCATTTTGTGGGTCCTGGAGATTGAACTTGGGTCATCACTTTTGGTGGTAAGCACCTTCACCTGCTGAGTCACCTACCAGGCACATTCCTTTTTGTTTAGATCTGACATCTTTTTGGAGAAAACCAGACCTGGGGAAGCTATCTAAGATCTGTGTGCAGTCCTCAGCCTGGCCAGGTCCCTGGAGAACCTGCAAGCTGGGTAGACACAGGGCTGGACATTCTCCTGGTTGGGAGGTTGGAAGGCCCCCAGACTCCTTGAGACTTAAGATTTCCCAGTCAGGTTCTTGGCTACCACTAGCATCCCCACTCAGGGAACTTTGGGAACGTAGACAGTAGGAAGTAGAAAGTAGACTTTAGGAAAGATGAACTACTCTGGAAATTGTAGGAAGGGGGCTCTCTCAGAGTAAAGGGTGAGGGTGCACGTACCCATGGATCCCAGTGTTCCCTGGCAACGCTGACTTGTTCTGTCAGAGCCAAAGAAGTTGCCTCTATCCTTAAAGGGGCCTCCACTCTCTATGCTAGGACTTCACAGTCCTTTCAAGATGTCTGTAACCTCCAAATATAGACCATGGTATATTTTCTCTCTCTCTCTCTCTCTCTCTCTCTCTCTCTCTCTCTCTCTCTCTGGATTTATTTATTATATTTGTGTAGATGTGTGTGGACTCATGTGAGTTTTTGCTGTCAGGGGCCACCATGTGGATGCTGGAAACTGAGCCTGAATCTGTGAGAGCAGCAAGTGTTCTTAAAGAAACACTGGGCCACCTCTCCAGCTGTTGTTTGTTTGTTTAAGACTGGGCATGGGGACTTGGGAAATGGCTCCGTGATTTACAGCATTTGCTGCTGTCTTAGAGGACCCAGGCTCAGTAACCAGCATGCACATGGTGGCTCACAACCATCAGTTGCTCCAGTTTTAGTAGATCCACCCCACCTCTTCTGGCCTCCTTGGGCACTAGGCATTCACATGGTACACATACATACAACAGGCAAACATTCATGCATACAAAATAAAATAAATAAATCTAAAAAACATATTTTTCCAAAAGGCCGGGCTTAGTGGTACACACTTTTAATCCCAGCATTCAGGGAGCAGAAGTAGGAGAAGCTCTGTGAGTTCAAGGCCAGCCAAGGCTTACACAGTGAGACCAAAAAAGAAAAAGAAAAAAAATGTGTTTGTTTGTTTTAACAACAAAATAAAAGCAGAGTGTCACGTGGATATTGTGTAGAAGACAAGAGATTCTCCAAGCCTTTGCCAACAGTAATGTCCCCTAGAAATCCTTTTGGGCCCTGGTTCAAGAGACCTCCTCCCTCTCCCAGGTGGGGCTCCCCATTGGCTCCCAGGACAGTGGGAGGAGCAGGCAGTAGCCCTGTCCTCTACCTAGGGAGGCTCTCAGTGCCCTGACCTGAGCTTCCACCAGTGCAGATTCAACACAGGGACTTGGTCCAGGGGCCCAAGGGTCATCTCTCCTCATCCTGAAGGATCATCCTGTTTGGTTGTTTTATTCCTAAGGGCTTGATCCCAGAAATCATCAGCATGCCTGCTCCTTGAAGACAAGACACAGACTCCAGATGCCTCTGGTGTATTTATTAATATTTATTCACACTTCCCTCTTGTCATCTGTCACTAAGGGGACACTCACCTGGTGCCAGGCACTGTGGGGACCATCCTCCCTCCTCATCACTGTCAATTCTTAAGGAACCAAAGGGAGTTAGGAGTTTCTTTCATTATTACTGGGTTCCCCCCCTCCCCGCCCTGGTTTCCAAACAATGTGAACCTTGGAGAGATTTGGCACCTAAGCTAAAGCCGCTGGGCTTAGTATATTTTCTCATAAATGGCGGTGGGGGGGGGATTGTGGGGAGGGAGAAGCCAGGGCCAGCAGTCCAGATCTCTTCCTCTTCTGATGCCCACAGTGACATAGAAATCTGGGATTGTGGCTCATTGACAGAACACTTGCCCAGCACATGCAAGATGTGAAACTGAACCTAGTACTGCCCCCCCCCAAAAAAAAGTAATATGATAAAATCAGGAAACAGTAATAAGGGCTGTGGATGTGTCTCTGTAGTATACAAAAACTTGAGTTAGATACCCCCACTGCCATAAACCAGGCATGGTGGTGCATGACTGTAATCCCAGAAAGAGGATCAGAAGTTCAAGGACATCCTCAGCTACATAGCAAGTTTGAGGACAGATTAAGCTATACAAGGCTCTGCCTCAAAAATAAATATAAAATAAAATAAAACCCCTGCATGGTATGGTGGCTTATACCTGTAGTCCCCATGACTCTGGATGCTGAGCCAGGAGAATCACAACTTCGAAGCCAGCCTGGGCTACATACATCTCAACAAAACAAGCAACGACAAAATAAAACCAGAGTGACCCATGAATAATGTGTGGAAATTCATGTTTGTTTGTGTGTCCCCCTGTTGGGCTCTGAGCAATTGGGGTACAGCGATCACTCGTAGCAACATCTGCAGCCTCTAAAACAGTCCCTTGCACAGAGTAGATGCCTGGGGCTTTGGATGCATTTCTTTGGCCTGCATAAGCCACGCCCCCGACACAGTCCAGCCCACCTCATGGTTGGAGTGCTACATCACCATGGTTCGTTCTGGATTAAGAAACAAGCCAGGGCCTGGTGGCTCACTTCTTTAATCCCTGCACTCAAGAGGCAGAGGTAGGTGGATCTCTGTGAGTTCAAGGCCAACCTGGTCTACAAAGTGAGTCCAGGGCAGCCAAGGATACACAGAGAAACCCTGTCTCAAAAAAACAAAAAAAAAAAAAAAAGAAAAAAGAAAAGAAACAACAGACATGAGATAGAGACACATCCTTGCAGGACATTTTTATTAGTTATAAGAGGGTCTCCTGAAGAGCGACTGCAGCCACAGTGAGCCAGAAGACACCCCTGGGTAGCATCTCTGTTAGATCAGCCCAGCTCTGGGTCCAAGCAAGCCTTAATGGTACTATGCACACAGCTCAGGAGGAATGTTCTAGAAAACGGGCAGCCTTTTTCCTCTTTCATCTCTTCCAGGCCCAACAATGAATTCATGGATGCCTGCTCCTCTCCTCTTCCTGGAGAAGGACCACAGATCCTGAACAGACCCAGAAACTCCAAGAGCTGGAGAGATGGCTTGGTTAGGAATGTGCTTGATGTATGAGCATGAGGATCTGAGTTGTATTCCCAACACTCATGTATAAACAAACAAACAAATAATCCAAGGCAGCAGTAAGTGTCCCAGCAGATGCGGAGACAAGAGTATTCGTGGTGACCGCTCGCCAGCCAGTCTAGTGGAATGAGTGAACTGCAGCTTCAATGAGAGGATCCTGTCTCAAAAAAACAAAGAGGAGGGTGAATGCGGAAGACACCCAGCTTGGCCTCCGCATACATGCACACACACCCACATGTGTGTGCACACTCTCACACACTGACACAGAACACATGAAGAAATCTAGCTGGCATACACTGTGCTTTCTAGTTTTCCCACAACCCCGTGAGGCAGCTACAATTGCCATCCCATTGGATAGATGACAGGGGCAGATTCATTCCCACAGCCACCACTGAGCTGCCCCAGAGCACCGGACCTCACCCTGTACAAATAAAAGGCAAGGGGTTGCAAAGGAGACCATTAAAGCTGAGCGTCCATTTTACCTCCCTCTGTCCCCCTCCCCTGGTATTCTGCCTCTTTTCTTCACTCCTATCCAAGGCTGTTGCACTATTGAAGCATACCAAAGTGCCTGGTGACCACTCTGTGAGGCAGATATGGTCCTGTCTCCATCACACACATGCAGAACCTGAGGTACAAAAAAGGCTAAGAGACTCACCTGTGTCATAAGGCTGGTAGGAGGGCACCAGAGTCCATAGGCAAGGCATGGATTCCATGTCTGAACTGCTACATTATCCTATATCCAGCTAATAAAAAGTGAACAAGGGAAGCATTTCCCTTAAAAGAATGGTTCTCAACCTTCCTAATGCTGCAACCCTTTAATACAGTACCTCATGCTTTGGTGAGCTCTCCAACCATAAAATTATTTAATTGCTTTTTCATAACTGTAATTTTGCTACTGTTATGAATCATAATGTAAATATCTGATATGTGACCCCCCTCAGGGGGTCATGACCCACAGGTTGAGAACCACTGCCCTAAAGTGCCTGATGTCAATGTTTCCCCAATGGCAGTGTTTCATGTTATCTATCACCTCTTACCTATAAGCGTGGGAAGGTTTGAGACCCCGACCATATCAGATTTAAAAAAAAAAAAACCCTAAGTCACGGATACCTGAATCTCAAATTTGGACCCCACCCAGACAACTGCTTCACCACAGACCCAAGAAAATGTACAATGTACACATCAGTCCCTTCTCGGGTCTGCCCATCCATACCCACCCGTTTTCTGAAGCTCTTATCCCTTACTCATGCATTTGTTCATTATACATCCGTTCAACAAACATATTGAACAGCTGTGTTTCAGGTACTGAGTCAAGCATGGGAAATTCAACAGTAAAAAAGACAAAATACACTCTCCCTGGCCTCATGAAACCAGTATTATAAGGAACATAGACAATATGCAACAAAATATAACAGGAGGATAATTATACATATTGATAAAGGCAACAAAGAGAATAGGTAGGGTAGAAAGTGGCTGGGGGTGGATCAGTTCCAATAAACTGATCAGGGAAGACTGGCTGGAAGAATTGACAGTTGAGCTGAATGACAAAGGCAGGGCCAGCCCTGCATGGATTTGAGGGCAGAAGGGCCAGCCAAGTGCAGAAGGTCCTGAGGTGAGAAAACTAGTCCATGTGAGACTCAGCAGGGGAGCCTACATGGCTGGTGCAGAGACAGGAAGGGTGGCAAGTTAGGAATGAGAGCCAGGAGCCCTCACAAAAGGCCTGCACAGCAGGGTGAGAAGTGTGGATTTTATTCTACATGCAATGAGGAGTTGTTGGAGGGTCAGAGGCAGAACAACAACACGTCTTAATGTATGGTTCTAAAATAAAACCTAGGTCATCATATAGAGAATAGATGAGAGGGAGGGAAGCTAGGAGAATCCCAAGTCCAGTTAGAAGGCCACTACCATAAAACAGGTTAGGCAGTGGTAGCTAGAGCCAGCATAACAAAGGAGAGGGAAGATGAGTGGAAGGTCGTTTGGGGACACAGCGAGACCAACTTGCTGATGCATTGGAGTCAAGGCAAGAGAGAAAGATGACTGCAAGCTGGACATCCATGAGGCTCTCCATACTAACCCGGTTCCCAGCCTGTGAAACACTCACCTGAGCCTGACGATGGGATGTGGCTTGCTTCTCACCACACTTGTATCTTGTTTTCAAAGTTAGTATTTACACCAACTTCAGAAGTCCAGACCACAGGCCACAAAGCTCCAAGAAGCTAAAGAGACCGTGCTAATGAAGAAATATCATCGCAACCACTTGGTGAGGTCCGCAGGAAAACACAGGTCTTCAGATCACATTCATGGGGTAGATTACAATCAGACCTTGGTTGTATAACTACAGCATCTCTGAGACTCGGTTTCTTTGTGTGTAACATGGGGACATGATCAACATCTACTTCTCTTCAAGCTGCAGTAAAGACCAGGAAATCAAACACATACACACACACACACACACACACACACACACACACACGGACACGGACACACACACACACACGGACATGGACACACACACACACGGACACACACAGACACGGACATGGACACCCATTATCTACACCTTGTTTTCATTCTTAGTTTTTGCCAGTCAAGGTCAAGGCCATTAGTCCTGACACCACAAGGTTCTGTGTTCTTGGAGGTTGGGGGTCCATAGTCCCAAAACACAGCCACATTAGTCTTAATGAAAAAGCTTACAGGGTTTGGAGTAAGAAGATAATAGAACAGCCAGGGTCTAGAAGAATTGAAGTGCCATTTGTCCCAAGCCACAATGCATTCTTTATTGTAAACTGTTCTACTTTAAGAGTTCTAGTCCTTCTGAGCCTCCACTCCCTGTGGGGTGAACCCATGACCTTGATTGACACCCAGCAATAGGGAGGATTGGAGGTACTGAGGAGACCAGATGAGGAGGTGGCACCAGGATGCCCAGGGAGGTGGTGTTTCTCTGAGACAACAGAGGGTAAGTATGCAGATCCCTATGGACTGACAGAGGAGGTTCTTGGTCCCCAGGATGGGATATGTTTGGGGAGCGGGGGTTGATTTCCTTATACAAACTCATTCAGACATGTTGTCACATATTGCAGACTGGCTGCCTAGTCATGTGTCATTCCAGATACCTAAGTGACACCTACAGCATTTAGAAAATGAAGCACTTGTTAACCCTTTCATGCCCAAATTTTCCATAAGACAGGTCTCCTTAATAACTTTGAAGGAGGGGGCTCCAGAGATGGCTCAGCAATTAAGGGCACTGGCTGCTCTTCCAGAGGCCTTTGGTTCAATTCCCAGCACCCACATGGCAGCTCACATATGTCTGTAACTCCACCTCTAGGGCTTCTGACTCCCTCATACAGACACATGTGCAGGCAAAACACCAATGAACATTTAAAAAATTCAAAATAACAAACTTTGGAGAGGGTTTCAATAGCAGGCCTTATGCATGCCTGCAAGGGTTAAGTTGCCTTACTGTCCCCCCCCCCTTCTGCCCTCAAATGCCCCACTCCTTCACAGGATAGGAGCTTGGGTCTGCACACCTTCACATGAAGTCTCCCTCCTTCTTATATTTCTCTACCCACAAAGATGAAGTGTTCCCAAAATTAACATTTTAAAACCTAACCCCGTGCTTCTTCCTCAGAATAAACACAAGGGCAGATTCCTGGTATTCGTTGTATTTGGGTTTTATTGTTTTAAATTATACACTTCTGCTTCTTTGGGGGGAGTAGAAACAGCTGCTTGGAACTATTGTGAGTGTAATTAAAAGAAACCTTTCTTGAGTCCTATATTTGAGGTGGGAAGAAGAAATTGTTTTTAATTAGTAGTTTTGTTCTTCAAGATGGATAGACAGATGATAGGTAGGTAGGTAAGTATATAGATAGACAGACGGACCTCTGTTAAACCATTGATGCTAAGTAGAAGCCCCCCAAAAAAAGTGAAATGAATACAGGGGCGAGCAAGAGCCAGAGCAAAGATGGGATTAGAAAGTAGGAAGGTATGAAAGAGCAGGGCGCTTACAGGAGCCCTTCTCGCTGCTTCAGCACCGCGGACAGCTCCTGTCTTTGTCTATTTCGCGACTCCCACGCCAGTACAGAGCCTGGCGGCCACCGCTGGCACACCCCTGCCTCCGCCTACAGACCAGCTAGGGAGACAAAGAGAGAAAGAGAGGGAGAAAGGGAGGGGGAAGAAGTGGGGAGCGAGCTATAGGCTTTCCAGTGTCCCCGGGTCTTCTGAATTTGATTCTGGTCCCATCTCACAGCATCTAGGGAACTGGTTTTAACTTGGTTTCCCGCGCAATGTTGTTTCTAACTACAAGACGAATTAGGGAGGGCATTAGTGACAAGGTGGCCTTGGAGAGTTCAGCCTCTGTTTTCAGTTCACCCTCAGCCTCCTACAACCTGCCTCTAAACAATGCCTAGACTTCCAAACGAAAAAAATAAAAATAAACATGATACACACATACAGGAAAGGGGAAGAAAATTATGGTTTTCCATGCTGGGCAGGTGCATGTTTACCGAGCTGGGATACCCAGACTAGCCGAGTTTCACTCCAAGATGGGCGATGTCAAATCCAGGGAAAGGAAAACCAGAATGCAAAGAAACCAGAAAAAACGAGAAAGCTTCCCCCACACACATGCAACCACCTCCATGAATAAGGAAAAATTCGATTGAATAGTCTCCCGATGAATGCTAATCCATCTCCCTCTCAAGAACACGCAGCATTTTCTCTCCCTTTCTTTGGGAAAAGGGTCCAGTTCCGAGTTTAACAAGGGCAACCAGCCACTGAACTTGTTAAAAAAATATTTGTCCCAGGTCTTTTCGTATGACCCAGGTTAAAATGGGATTTCTTCTCAAATCGGCTCAGCCACAAACCCAGCTTTTTGGAGGGGAGGGATAGGGTGGAAAATTCGAACAGTGTGGAACTTGGTCTCTGGATCCTCCACCCTCCCTCAGGCATCAACACAACCGAGCACATGCACCCCTCTAGCTCCGGCTCAACAAAGTTACTCGCACCTGCCAAGCTAGCAGAAGTAGGCCAGCCAGTTACAGTTTTATCCTCCCAAATTCGTTCCCAGTGGAACCTTAAGGCAGAGATAGATAGGGAAAGAAACATTCAAAACAAAAGTCCCGAAAGGCCATCTAAGAACAAGCTGGCAGGAGGAAAAAGATTCTCCGCTGACTCCCTAAAGCTTGGGGTATCTGTGCTGGAGTCGAGGAGATTGCTGAGAACACCAGAGACTCTGAGTCGCTGATCTGTAGTCGCCTCTAAAATTAAAAAAAAAAAAAACAAAACTCACTCCCGACCCTCAAAAAAATAATTCCTGAATTATTCCTTCTTATTTTGAAATAGCATTCGGCCCCCCTGCCTCCCACCCAGACCAAGAAACCTGGGAAAGGCCACGGAGCCCCGCGGAACAGCTACCAGGAATTTTGGAGCCAGCGTTGTCCCCCGCTGGGGTCCCCACAGAGCCGAGGGCGCCCAGCGGGGTAAGCACACCCTCTTTGGGAGGCTGGAGCTGGGGTCGCCTCCCCGCCCCCTCTCCCCTCCCTAGGGGATGGGCGCGGGTCCGCCTCCCCCTGCCCGCTGTGCGGCTTGGGGTTCAGCCGTGCTGCTGTGTAAACCGACGCTTTCCGAGGCGGATCTCCCTTTTAACACCTTCCAAACAAAAGCTAATGAGGGCACTGCATTACTCTATCAACACACAATCATTAGCAACTGAGAAATACACACACGCGTGCTTGCGTAAGCACACACTCCCAAACCTGCCAAAGTTGGGTCATATCGAAAGCAACCCAAATTAGGCTAACAAAAAGAAGATTGGGAGTGGAAGGGTGGGAACAGGGAATAGGAAAGGAGAAAAGGAGAGAGAGGGAGAGGGAGAGAGGGAGAGAGAGAACAAAACAAAATCCAAGCAAGGAAGAAAGACAAAGGTCAAACTCAGACTAGGTGTGCCAGAGACTCTTCATTTGGAGGAGCATCCCAGGTAAACTGCCTTCTCTGGACTTCAGAGAAGTCACTCGCAGGGCCCAGTGGATGAATTCTGTATATTATGAAACCTGAGGCGTTCCAGACTTGGGGTTGGGCCCCACCGAGCAGCACCCAGCCCTGTTCCCCCATAAGAGGAGATAAGATTCCCAGCCACGTTCAACTCTCAACCCAGGCCCGCACATGAAATCGGCAACCTGGAATCCAACAAGGACACTAAGTGCGGCGGTATCCCCTCTAAACAAAATGTCAGTTTCGCCTACAAGTTGGGGAGTGGGTAGGGTGGGCTTCGTCTGATCTCTTTCATGGCCCCTTCTTGCTGAGAAGGACCAGCCCAGGCTCCGGCTTCAGCGGAGTGTGAATTCTGCTCTGGGAGAGGGTCTTACAAGTCCAAGGGTGAACTGTAGCTTGCTGGTGGGGGTCCCAAAAGCCTGAGGGTGGGGCCTCTGGGGAAGGTAAGGAATGGGGGCTCATTCCCTGCCCTGCCTGTTTGGGATCTCTAGGTGATGGGGCATGGTATTACCAAAGCAGAGGCCAACTTCCCAGCTGACTCTCTGGATGTCTTCCTGTCTAGTAACCTAGGGGTGTGGCCTGTCCGTCGTCCCCACCCCAGTCCCGCAATATGGGCAGGAGGCTCAGGTCTGGGAGGCTCAGATATTGGAAAGGTGTTTTTCAGACTTAGCACTCCTCCGCTACATCTTGAGAAAGGCTCTTACTTGTGTATCTCCCAACCCTCGGACAGCTCTTCCCAGAAAGGAGGAGAGGAAAGAGAGAAGAATGAAAGAGGGAGTACGGATGAAACCCCAGCCGGTTTGTAAACGTCCCAGGTCGGGCCCGCACAGTTTAAAAGCCGGTTAATGCCGGAGGATTCTCGTCACAAGAGGACCCAGAGCCCTGCAAAAATGCTCTGGAAACCCAGAAGTTCACAGTGTTTCGCGAAGAGAGCATATCAACAACATTCCCAGTTCCACCTCCCGTGTCCCTCTTAGGCCAGAACACTGTTCCTACTTGGACCTGGATTCCCAACTCCATTCAGCTCTGTGGGTCCTGCAGGGGCCCCAAGAAGTCCCCATCCACTCCCACCCCGCCGCATTCTTCTGGGCCTGACCCTGCGCCCTGACCCACACAGCACACCTCGCCAGAGTGCACCAGGCTGGGTTTAGATGCCTAAGGTTCGTGAGTCCTAGGGCAGAAACTGGAAACTGGGTCGGCCGGGAATACCAAACCGGCGCTTCGCTCCGTCCCGGCCTCCTCGCCCGCTCCTACCCCCGGGCCGATGCCTGTGGGCGGTGGGCCTTGCACGGCGGGATGCTGAGTGTCTGTGCGCGGGGCCGCCTATATTTACACCCAAAACAAAATAATTACACTCTTGTCGGAGGGAGAAAGCCAGTGATTAGGCGCAGGCTCTTTGCGGCAAAGCAGTTTCTCAGTGGTACACCAGTATAATTTTTCACGGCTGGCTGAAATCAAAGAGGGGAAGTAATGAATCCGGAGAGCAATTTAAATTTACAATTTGTAACGCCGCCGCCGCAGCCGCAGCCGCAGCCTCCTCGCAGACCCGGCCGAGAGCGCAGCTCCCAGGCGCTCGCTGCGTTTGTTTAATGTTAAAGCTTCGCTGGCTCTTGGTGGGGGAGTGTGAGGAGACGAGGATGCATGATGGTGCGGGGGGGGGAGAGGTAATGATCTGAGGTCGGGAGAGGACCGGCTGCGGCGACACCTGAGATACCTCCAGGAGAAAAGGGCAAGGGGCGAATCTCCTGGAGTCCTTCCTCCTCTTGTTTCGGCGCGCGTGCGCCAGCGCGGGGCCTCCGGCCTGCCCTTCTTAAAAAAAAAAACAAAAACAAAAAACAAAAAAAACAAAAAAACAGGCCAATCAAGCCATTCTGAGGGGAGGTGGGGCAGAGACTTAAGAAGACTTAGAAGGACCCAGGTAGTCGGAAATGGTCCCTTTCTTGCTTGACTGGAGTATCTCCAAGGCGCGGGGAGGTAGAGGTGCGGCGATCTAACCGAAATGTCCTGCTCAACCGCGCAAGAGGCACCTCCTTCCTCCACCGCTGTCCAGTGTCCCCAGCTGGAGACCGGGAGAACGACACCCCCACGCCCAGGCTCGCGGGCCTTGAAACTCCCACTCCAGCCGGGAGGTGTGCGTCTCTTCGCCAGTAATTAATTACCGAACTCAAGGGGGAATATGCAAGGAACATTTTACTAACTCTACAGGGCTTAAGTGATTGGAAACAGATTATTATCTTGTTTGTCTTTTGTCTGTTTCATTTATCCCCGCACCGTCTGTCGAGCTGTAATGTTGATACTCTTTACTCTAGAAGGGAGATTTTTTTATATATATATATAGTAAATTCCATCAACATCTTGTATAAGTGACATTGAGTCTTGGCGCATCACCCTGTTAAGACACAAGCGTTTATTAGTTACATATAGGAGGGAATTTCACTGCCGGGTGGCCATCTGTCAGTGCTGTTAGGGCAGGATAATATATAAAATAGTTGGCCTGCTATTTTTCCGCGTGCTATATAGTGGGTGGAGAAAGCTGTGGTGGCTGCCAGGCTGCCATGGGGGGGGTCTGTAAGTGGGGTTGAACTATATGAATCGGTAAAGCACCCAGGTGACTCTGTAGTAGTGTAAGTAGGCAAATCCTGTGAGCCATTGCTGGGCTTCTATAAGCCCCATCAACCCTCTTGTGCTACAACCAGCAGCTCAGCCCCAGGTGGCCCACCCACAGACAAGCTTGGGGACCCCCAGGGTAGTTACTCTCTACTATAGTCCCCTCCCTGGCTTGGCATTCAGCTGCTGGATTATGGCTACACGTTGACATTCAGGGACCTTCCAGGAAAATTGGGCTGATGGATTTATCCAAGAGTGGAGAGTCAGACAGGGCTAGGTAGGTAGAACAACGGCTGGGGAGACTGGAAGGGTCTAGCACCTTAGATTCTTGTGATGACTTGAAGGAGTGTGTGGCTACAATGGGGTGGGGGGTGTGCTGAGAAGGAGGACTGAGTGATTGTAGTATCTGGATGTGAGTTTTCTCCACACATCTCAGCATCCATGCATAATGGGAGGCAGCCTTCGAAGTGTTTTTGATGGATGCCAGGCTCCAAATTGGGAAGGAGGAAAAAAAAAAAAGGCAGAGGGAAAAGGTGAAAAAGAGAGAGGGGAAACTAGAAAAAGAAAGAGAGGAAGGAGAGGGACAAGAGAAACAGAAAAAGAGGGGCTGCTGAGCTGAAGAGAGTAGCACTCCTGGAGATGGAGGAAACCTCCGGGAGACAAAGGCAGAGGGCAATTGGCTCGCCTCTGCTGGGGGCTACATGGCTTCCCCTCTTTTCTGGACTCTTCTGTATTTCTTCTGGACCCTGTCCAAGCTCAAGGAGCCTTCATGCCCCAGACAGACACTTCCACAACGTTTCCATTGGAGGCTTCCGGAATCTCTCTCCGTAGGCCTAGGAGGCCCAAGTGTGATTCAGCCTGCTTGGTCCCAGTTACTACAATGCAGGGGGTCCCCCTGGCAAACTACGGATCAATTGACACACCCACACAGAGAAGCTTCTCAAGCTGGGGGAACCCTTTTCCAAAGATCCAGCTGATGAGACTCTTCAAATCTTTTCCCTAATCCATGAAGATAATCACTGCTAGTGGTGCACGTACAAACACACCCCCTCCAGTCCTACAAGAGTTGTGTAAATAAAAACCCACTGTCCAAACACACACACACACACACACACACACACAAAGAGAGAGAGAGAGAGAGAGAGAGAGAGAGAGAGAGAGAGAGGAGTCTACAGAATTCTGTAACCAGGATCAGACAGCCCAGTTTAGCCACACATAAGGATCTCTAACAGAAACACACACATTTGCACAGAATCACAATCAGATAGTAAAGTACACTTTCAGGTCAGAGTTAGTATGTGTATACAAGTGATCTTCCGTGCTGGCACCGTACCCTTTCACAAACAAGTATATCCTTTCACATTCAGCCAACTCATATAAGCAGACACATAGAGACACAGACCGAAAAATAATTTTAATGCAAACATATAACACATAACCAGTACCACAGGAAATTATAAACACAAAAATTTACACACCAAAAAAAAAAATCCCTCCATGTCCCAGCGTTTGATCACGAACACATTATAAATAGAATAAAATGATAGTTTTCGAACAGGGGATATATACTAACAAACTCAGCAAATACACTCACACAAACATTCACAGCCAAGTCTTCGCACAACTTGGGCCCTAACCCCGCACCATCAGCGTTCTTCCCAGAGGCAAGCAAGTATCCAAAAACACGTTCCCACCCTACCTCTCCCGAATCAAGAGGTGGCCTGGCTGGCCTCGCAGAAACAAGGCCTGGTGCTTTTTCTTACCTCCAGGCCCACACGCTCACCCGCGCCATACACCTGCGGGCACCCTCACATCTGTGAAGCCGCCTTTGGCCCTAGGAGAGGCCCCGGAACTTAGAGCCCTCGGGACCCCGGAGTGCCGGAGTGCCGATGGGACCAGGCCATGGCCAGCTTCCCTTGCTCTGCAGAGTTCCCGCCAGGCTGACCTGCAATATGGATGGTGTGGCAGAGAAAGCTGCCACCTCTGATCTACCTGCTGAAACACCCATCCGAGGTAGACCACCTCCTTCTCCACACCTCCACCAGAGCTGGGCACATAGACCCAGAACAGGCCAGGTGACATCTCTGCGCCAACCTGGCTGGGGGTGGGGTGTAGGGGCACATAACTACCCAAGCTTCCCACCTGCTGGGCCCTGGCCCCGTGTATGACAAAAGAAACCACAACCCGGAGAAACGCGGGGTCTCTCAGCTCCGGCGCTCAGAGCCCTAGCGAGCCGCAGTCCAGCACCTGAGGGAGCTGGGCGGGTTCGAAAGCGGGGGAACAGAGCCCACTCCCGGCTTGGGCAACTTCTACAGGTTGCGAGGTTGGCAAACCGGGTGGGAGGTCCCTCCCTGACTAGGCCTTCCAAGCCTGCCCCCAAAGATATTTGCAGAGAGAAAAAGAACCCCAGTGTTCGGACCGCGGCCCCACCCCTCCAGCTCCAAACTGGAAGGTAAATACTTACTTAGCTTGGGAACCAGGTACTAGCAAATACTCGGCAATACTGATGTCTTGTTTTTTTTGCTCTGTCCTGACCGCAACGCTGTAGCCAATTTAGATATGCTATAAATTTAAGAGGTTGCTATGGCCACGGCGCGCCCATTGGCCGCTTGGCCCCCTACGTGCTGCACCACGTCACCAAATCTGAATAAGGATGCGCGAATTAGGCGGCGGCCAGACAAAGATGAGGATCGGGACCGCTTGAAAGTGGGGGAAAGTGCCGGCGCCTCCGCCAACCGGGAAAGCCGCTCGCCAGTGCCGAAGCCAGCAGCCGCCGGGGACACCTGCTCGAGGCTGGAGCGAGCGCCCGGGCGCGATCCGTGCCATGAAGCTGTGACTGCCGCCACCTTCCACGCTGCACTCTGGGCAGTGCAGCGCCAGGCCGGAGAGCGTCGGAGGACTTGACCCAGAGAAGTCTTGGTTGATCCGTGGTCGGACTCGTTCTGCGGTGGCCCAGAGACCAGAGAGGCTGAGAGTCACAGCGTCGGGGACCGGGAGGCCCTAAGGGCCCAGGGGCCCCAAGGAGGACGAGGCGGCCCGAGCCGCCGGGGCGAGCGGCTATGATGGTGCACTGTGCCGGCTGTGAGCGGCCCATCCTCGACCGCTTTCTGCTGAACGTGCTGGACCGCGCGTGGCATATCAAATGTGTTCAATGCTGCGAGTGCAAAACCAACCTCTCGGAGAAGTGCTTCTCCCGGGAGGGCAAGCTATACTGTAAAAACGACTTCTTCAGGTAAGAGTCCCCGCCGCGCCCTGCTGCCTACCACTGGCTGGTCGGAGCTCCACCCGGGCTCTTTGGGAATTAGGGGACCAAGAGACCACCCACTCCAACTTAGAGGGCTTGGGCAGACAGGGCTCTGTCCCTCAAGCCCTGTCCTCTCCTTGTGGAATGCTGAGGCTAAGGCGAGGAAGGAGGACGCTGCTTGGCTGCTTCACCTTGGATCTGCTAGGCAGCAGATGGCAGAGGCCAGAAGCTCAGCAACTTGCTCTTGGCCCTTTCCTCACACCTGAGTCCCCAGGACAGAAGCTTCAAGAACCCCCTCCCCACATCCCAAAGGTGTTCCAAGAGTTCAGAGCAGCTGGGGGCTTCTTCTTCCCAACAGAAACCCTGAACCCAGAGGGGTAATCTGAGGACAAACAGAAACTTCCCAGTCCCAAAGGACCCTAGCCAAGAAGGGTCTCATGGACATGGGGGACAGGACCTTCCCCTTGCCATCAACCCCCACCCCTGATCCATTTTCTCCCTAGTTGGAAAGGCACTGAAGAAATGGAGGCCGAGAATCAGCAGGTCTGTTCTGAGATCTGTCACCTCCCTTCCCAAGTCCCTATGCTCCCTTCAAGCAATCCAAGATCCAGTTTCTGTGTGGGCCTCAGTTTCCCCAAATGGGAAATGCTAAGGAGCAGTCTAGAACAAACCTGTGGGGTTTTCCCCGCTAGCTGCGCTTTCTGCCTGTTTCCACCGAGCACCCAGACTGGCTTTGTGAGTCTGAATTCCAGGCACTGAGGGCGCGTGATTAGCTCAGCGGAGGAGAAAGGCAGCCTGCCCCAGTGGCCAGGCACTTGGGAATTTGAATAGGAGAAAATGTCAGCCGCGCCTTTACACGTGTAAACTCCCCGGCCCCAGAGGCCCTGGCGCCCCTAATGTGGCATGCTTGCAAAGCACCTAATGATTTTTGATAAGGTGTATATAGCCAATTATGCTGCCGGATAAGGCCAAAAGTGACTTATGGTTTCTAATGCCCTCGATATATCAATGTCACCCAAATTCACTCTGTTTAGAGACATGGGCCTGGGTGGACGAAAGGGTCCCCCAGGGTTCTGAGCCCTCTTCTTTCTCCCCACACGACCTTTACCCCTTTCTTTAGGTTCTGCACCACCCATTGCGTTCATGCGGGGATACTTTCTTCCAGGGTCCAAGGAAGAAAAAGGATTTGTTCAGAGGCAAGAGAAAGAGGACTTCCGAGTGATCCCATGTCCTGGCTGGTCAGGACTTAAGATCAGCTTCTGTCCTCTTTCTCCTGCTGCCTCCCAGGGCTAGAGATGGGGGCAGGGGTGTGTGTGTGTGTGTGTGTGCAGAAACTGACTTCCTGTTTCCAGAATGTAGTCCTATAAGAGCCTCCTGTCCCCAGCTCCGTGCGGGTGTGTGTGTGTGGGGGGTATCCAGCAGGTCTCCTAGGTAGCATCAGATGCCAGAGGAAAGTTCTGGGATTTCTGCTAGATCCTCTACCCTGCTGCTAAAGACAGACAGACAGACAGACATAGTGGTCCTCTCTGAGACACATACACGCCCTAATCCAGGAGGCACATCTAAGAATGGTGAAAATTCTACAGGCTTAAAGCCCTTTGTGGGCTCCTGCAACAGCCAAGATTGGTGGGTAATCAAGGGCAAGGGAGGTTTCTTGGGGCACCCTAAACTCTAGTCTGCACCCAAGGTTGCCCTTCCAGCATCGCCGACCACAGTCCCATAGAGCCTGAATCAACACACTTTAAAAGCAGGGCCACCTCGCCCCAAACCAACCCTGACTCAGGTTTTAGAGACCAGAATTAGGCTTCCGTTTGACAAATAGGGAAATAGGGGTTTCTAGGAAGGCAGAGTGGGTTGGGAGAGGTCCCCACTGAAGAGGATTTGGACATCAAGTCTACCTCCCCACCTCACACTGACAGAAGCTTTGTATCCACAGGCGCTTTGGCACAAAGTGCGCCGGCTGTGCGCAAGGCATCTCTCCCAGCGACCTGGTGCGCAAGGCCCGGAGCAAAGTCTTCCACCTCAACTGCTTCACCTGCATGGTGTGTAACAAGCAGCTGTCCACCGGAGAGGAACTCTACGTGATCGACGAGAACAAGTTTGTGTGCAAGGACGACTACTTGAGTTCCTCTAGCCTCAAGGAGGGAAGCCTCAACTCAGGTACACAGCTGCCCTTCCCCAGCTTTCCTCCTAACGCTACCGGGTTCCAACAATCAGCCTGACTCCTTCAAACGTCATCCCGTGCCTGCTCTGCCATGGGCTGTGCTGGGCTAACTTCAGCCCGAGACTCATCTGTTGGGCCATTTCAGAGACGAGGAGGCAGAAGCCCGTTTTGCGGGGAAATCCCGGAGCCAGGCTCCTCTTCTGGGAGTCCCTACTCACCCACTGTAAAACTGCAAAAAGTCTCCTCTCAGGGTCATTTGAGGTCCTGGCAAATTCTAGAAGGGCTTGGCAGGCTCATAGATATTTAGAAGACAGAGAGGCGGGAGAGGGGATGAGAGGGTACTGTGCATATCCTTCTCTGTCCCCACTCCCGAAGAGAGGGCTCTTCAGAGGGTATGCCCGGTTTCCCGGGAGCTGCCTACACGCGCAGGCTCCTTTCAAACCAAGCCCGGCCGGGAGAGAGTGGGCAGGCGCCGATCCCTGATTTGGGAGGGAACCCGGAGACCAAAGGAGAGAGAGAGAGAGAGAGAGAGAGAGAGAGAGAGAGAGAGAGAGAGCCTGGGTCTTCAGGGACCGGCTTCTGAATTGGAGACAGATAGCGCTGACGCCGCTGTCCTGTCCCCAATCCGTCCGCCCCGCAGTGTCATCCTGTACGGACCGCAGTTTGTCCCCGGATCTCCAGGACCCGTTACAGGACGACCCCAAAGAGACCGACAACTCGACCTCATCGGACAAGGAGACCGCTAACAACGAAAACGAGGAACAGAACTCGGGCACCAAGCGGCGCGGCCCGCGCACCACCATCAAGGCCAAGCAGCTGGAGACGCTCAAGGCGGCCTTCGCAGCCACGCCCAAGCCCACGCGCCACATCCGTGAACAGCTGGCACAGGAGACCGGCCTCAACATGAGGGTCATTCAGGTACGACCGATGGGCCAGCCTTCCGGACCAGCAGGCGTACTTCCAGCCGGGCAGCCTAATCTATGAACGCTCAGGGCCTGGCGTAGGGACAGTAGTGCACCCGAGGTTGGAGCCATCTGGGCACCCTTCGGAGGCGGGGAATTTTGAGCCAAAAGATTTGACTCGGTCCTACTGCCCTGGCAATGTGATTTTTGAACGAGGTCTCCAGACCTTTCTAAATTACTTCTACCTCCTCACCCCACCCTGACCAGCTATAATGGCTTAAGCCTCTCTGGCTTCCCTGATCCCTCCCTCTCCAAGCAAAGGAAGGAGAGATGTCTTCACGCCTTAGCGCTGGCAAAGCGACAATCGGTTGGCGCTTGGCTCCGCAGCCTCGGGCGAGGGCCTAGGGAGGCAGGAGGTCTTTATGAAGCCGTCAGGCCGCGGGGCAAGCCGGGGACCAGGAAGCCGGGGTCTTTATGAGTCACCCCACGGGTCCACGAAATCCTTCACCCTTGGCTGGTTCGCCGAAGTCCCTCTCCGCCCCTCCTGGACTAATCCGGCCCAGCCCTCGCCTCCGGGGAGTTGTGGTGTGCCCGAGGCGCTAGGACCCAGCAGGGCCAGCCCCAGCAGGAGAGGAGGCGGGAGGGCATTCCTGACCCCAAGCTCACTGTCCCTTCCTTTGCCCTAGGTGTGGTTTCAGAACCGAAGATCCAAAGAACGCAGAATGAAACAGCTGAGCGCTCTGGGCGCCCGGAGACACGCCTTCTTCCGGAGTCCGCGGCGCATGCGTCCCCTGGGCGGCCGTTTGGACGAGTCTGAGATGTTGGGGTCCACCCCATACACTTATTACGGAGGTAAGGGGCACCTAGGGACGCTCTTCTACTTGCCTGGGCGAACAGCTGTCCTGGGCTTCCTAGCGTTGTAGGCCACTGTGGGGTAGCCCCTTATTTTACCCCACCCACGCAGAATGTACACAAAACCATTCCTAGACAGACTCATTAGCACAAGCTACTCACCCACAGGTCCCTCCTGACTACGCACACCCACACAGGGCACATGGACTCGCACACACCCTCTTGCAAGGAGACTTCGGTGTAGCAGCCTGAGGTAGGATTGCAGACAACCACACACGGGTGCATTCCACTGCTCTCAGACCTGCAGACACACTTCCCGCTGCATATTGGGGGCAGCACCGGTAAACGCCCAGCCACTCTCTCCCCTCCGCCCACATTGCCTTGCTTACTCACTGCCTGTGAGGAAGGCTGGAATCCCACCGGCTTGAGGTGGGGGAGAAGGGGGCCTGCATTCTTACAGCTAGCTTCAAAGGCAGCAATTCTGCTCCACGACAGACACCCTGTGTTCCAAATGCCTGCGTGGATCTAGGGCCCACTCCGGTCCGAGCAAAAAGATTGATCTAGGATGGGGAGTGGGGAGGAGAGACGACTGACGCTCCGGACTCATCTTTGGGTCCTGAGAGAATGACCGGCTGGTTTGCACGCAGGAGGCTCTTGCTGTTGTTAATAGATTCAAGCCTACTTGCACAGCCCCTTTCTTCTCTTGCTATCCTGAACTAGCGTCCCATCCCAGCACCCCATCTTCCTCCGAGCTCCTCGGTACAGCCAACTCCCTGAGGAAAGAGGGGGCTGTCCGGCTATCCTCCCGGTCTCAGTTCCCTCGGTGGGAAGGATGCATTTCTCTGGATTCCGAGCTTTCCAATTCGTGGAGCCTCCGGGAGTGTCTAACCAATGTCACTGAGCCTGCTTGGGGGCTCCCTGTTTGAGAGACTAGAAGCGAATTCCCTTTAAAATGTGAATTCAGGGACAATGCCGGGAAGGAGAGGCGGTGAAGCTAGGCAACCCAGTAGAGAATGTAAGAGAACCCCAGGCCGGACCTCCATATGTGGAAGCCTGGGAAGTTAATCTGCAGACAGGTCCAAGGCCCCTGGAAATTGCTGGCAAAACGTGAACTGGCGATCTAAATGTGGGAGCTGGGGGTCCAGATTGGGGAGCCGGAATTGTACGGTGATGGGCGTGTCCCAGGGTGTCTAATCTTTCCACCTAGCTTGTCCCCAGCGCACACACACACACACACACACACACACAAACTCAACCCGGAACCCGGAGTTAGTGGGGGCCGTACCCGCCTGGAAACACCCCCCCCACCTTGAGTAATTAATCAAGATTTTTAGGAACACCACCCCATCCCACTCTGATTCTGCCATTCTCTCTCTCTCTCTCTCTCTCTCTCTCTCTCTCTCTCTCTCTCCCTCTCTCTCTTTCTCTCTCTCCAGACCTGCGGGTCAGGTCAGGATGGGGGACAGAACACCAGAACCCCCTTTTTCTCCTAAAACGGGATGGGGCCCGCAGGACTCCCCAACCCCCAGCCCAGCAGCCCCGCCTAATCCGCACAGGGAGATCCCGGTGACGGCGGCCGGCAGCGGGCGAGAAAGGGGCCGGTGGCGGGGCCCGCGGCTCCCCGTGGGAGCTCGGACAAAGCCCCAGCTGCGGCTTTTGTGGCCTTTTCAGACAGCGTTTGTTCCAATTACCTCCGGCCCGGCCGCCATATGGGCGGAGGCGGCGCGCACGGCTCCAGAGTGGAGTCCTTCCCTGCTTAGCGCGCTCTCTTTCCGTTCCTTTGAGGGGCCCCCAAATTTGTCTCCCTCAACCTTCCTCACTATCGGGGCCGAATGGAATTTGAGCTTTTTCAAAAAGTTTTTGGCGACCGTTTTAGCTGTTACCTAAACTTCCTCCACTCCAGAAAGGTCTTCAGACAACCCTCTTCCCACTCCCCGATTTGGAGAGCTTTCAGGGTTTCCGAAAAGGAAAAAAGGGGAGAGGGGGTGACGGTGACACTGTCCAGAACCGGACAGTGAACTCAGACCCCGGGACTGAGCAAGGGGAGTGGGTTTCCAGAAGAGACCCTGGCCTCGGGATATCGGTTTTTCCCGCTATAGAAAGCGGGTTCCCTTCAACAGACTGTGAGGCGCTGTTTTTGGTAGGGTCCTGCACCCCAATCCTGGAGAGTCCGATCTGGAGGTGAAAGGAACCTGTGGTCGAGGGAGAAACCAGAGAGTGTTCACAGAAACAATTTTATGTGGCGGTTTGAGCGACTGGCCTGTGAATCCTGCTCCCCTGAGTTTGTGGGAAGGATGTGCATTGATTTGTGTCAACCTCTTCCAAAGGTCCCTGTCCCCAAATACTTCAAAATAACCTGGGTGTCCTAGCAAGACCCTCCGGGTAGAGACTGGAGATCCGAGCTCTTCCTCCCAGGAACCCTCGAGTGGTCCTGACCTCGGGCCCCCTCTCTGTCACTGAGCTTGGCTTTCTCAGTTCCAGGCGCGACTAGGAGAGGAGCAGGAGAAAACACGGAGGCCGTCCCTGACTCTGCACCCTTCGGGCCCGGAGCCCTGGCCGCCTGCCGGCAGCTTTCTGCGCTCTGGCGGCCGCGGGGTCCCACCACCCTCGCTGGTGTCGCAGCCCAGTCTGAACCTCTTTGGTGCTTTGCAGTGCGGTGGCCGCTTGATCCCCTCGCTCCTCTTCGAACCTTACAGCCACCAAGCTTAGGGCGATTTCCAGTCCCCCTGGTCTACTGTCTCTGTCCCTGGGTTCATCCGTCTTATTCTCATAGTCTTTGGTCTTGCATCCTCGCCGCGGCTTGTTTGTTTGTTTGCTTTTCCATCGCCCCCTTCCTGTACTCGCACTCCCACCTCTGCGCGGATTTGGCTGTTCCAAGGGCGGTGACTCCGCACTGGGGCTGCTCTCTACTGCCTCCCCTCACCCCATGTCGCTGCGGATCTCTGTCTCCGTATCGTCTCTCCATCTCTCACTCAGTCTTCCTTTGGCTCTGCATCTCTGGCCTCTATGGGCTTCTTCCCCTCCCCGTGTGTTTGGGAACCTGGGATTCCCTAGTCTGGCTTCCCCGCTACCCGGGCTCCTTATTGCTCCGCGTCCTTGTAGCTTCTGGGTCCCAGTCCCTTGGCCTTTCCGTATTTATCTGTCTCCCCCCCCCCCGCCTTACCCGTCACCCTCCTCAGTCTCCTTCCATCCCCAGAGTATCAGGCTTCCTCCCCCGGTCTCTCAGGGCCACCTATGACTCCGTCTAACGTGGGGCCAGTGGCATGCTCTCCTGCTCCATCGGCGTCTCTGTACGAACGGCCCTATCGGTGTGCGTCCTGGCCTTTGCTTCCTCGGGTCCCATTCCCGGGGTCTCCTCGGTCCCCGTCGGCCTTGTAAGTGTGTCCTCACGCCGCCTCTTACCCCTTGTCCCTCCCGCAGACTACCAAAGTGACTACTACGCCCCGGGAGGCAACTACGACTTCTTCGCTCACGGCCCGCCGTCCCAGGCGCAATCCCCGGCTGATTCGAGCTTCCTGGCAGCGTCAGGACCCGGCTCGACGCCGCTGGGCGCCCTGGAACCGCCGCTGGCCGGGCCGCACGGAGCGGACAACCCCAGGTTCACCGACATGATCTCGCACCCGGATACCCCAAGCCCCGAGCCGGGCCTGCCCGGCGCGCTGCACCCCATGCCGGGAGAGGTGTTCGGCGGCGGGCCCAGCCCGCCCTTCCCCATGAGCGGCACCAGCGGCTACAGCGGACCGCTGTCACATCCCAACCCCGAGCTCAACGAGGCGGCAGTATGGTAAGGCCAAGGGGCCAAGCTACCCCCTGCCATCGAACCCGGGGCGCCGCCTGGGGAACCCTCAGGAGTCCTCTCTTGGGTTCGCACCCATCCGGCAACTCGCATCTTCACCCTTCAGAGCTTCGGCGCGCGCCTGCGCAATTTCTTGGGACCAAAGTCAATATTCTGGAGGGTCGAGATTCCAAGCACACCCTAGAAGGCCTCCAGACCCCCACCCACCATCACCTCTTTGAACTAAGAGGGGGTTGAGACCAAGAAGCCGAGATCGTGGCGCTACCCCTCCCTGCGAGCCGAGGCATTGTGAAATCTTATTTCTCACTCTCTTTAAAAAGAAAAAAAAAGAGATGAGAGAGAGAGAGAGAGAGAGAGAGAGAGAGAGAGAGAGAGAGAGAGATGAGGAAAGTCTCTGCTAGAGAAATAAAGGGGACCACTGGTGAAAGGTGGCTTTGCTGGAAGACAAATCCACCTGCGAGTTGGCGCCCCCTGGTGGCCTATTTTAAGGCTCAAGGTCAGCTTGTCTAGGAAGCAGCGAGGTCAGGACCAGGCCAGCCTGGGCCTAACTTCTTCCTCCTCCCTACCGGGTGAGCCTGAGGGGCCTAGCGGGATTTGAACCCTCCCACTCCTGCTCTGTCCCTGAGCTAGGCGCCAAGTCGCTAGGCGTTTGCCCACGGATCACTCTCCCTGCCCGGGGCCTGGAGGCTGAGCCATCAGGACGAACAGTATTATACTTTTTTGGAAGTCGGACGCTTCTAGTTTCCTTATTTTGTATAAAGAAGAATCAAATAAAGTATGTTTTTGTGTTTACTGTTTATTTATTGTACTCTAGTTATCTGGGGCTGGACATTTTTATATTTTTAAGAGGAGGGTGGGACAGAGTGGGGGAGGGGAGCCAGAAAGAGGTTTACCAAAAAAAACAAAAACAAAAACAAAAACCCCACAAAAAAAAACAAAAAACAAAAAAAACTTTTTAAAAAAAGAAATATTAATAAAAATTTTTCTCCCTCAGTTCTATATGGTCTTTTTTTAAATCCAGTATCTTGAGAGTCTAGATAAATATCCCCAACAACACAACAATTACAACAATTAACAGGTACAAAGACCCCTCCCCAACCACCAGGACAGCAGTTCTCAACCTGTGGGTGGAGACCCCTTTGAGGGCCACATGATACTTTTTTATTTACAATTCACAACAGTAACAAAATAACAGCTATGAAGTAGCAACAAAAATAATTTTGTGGTTGGGGGTCACCACAACAGGAGGAACTGTATTAAAGGGTCACACAGCATTAGGAGGGTTGAGAACCACTGTACTAAGTCCTTTAGTTTTGGTTTGTTATTAGGTGGTTTCTTTTTTTTTTTAACATTTATTTATCTGTTCATTATGTATACAGTATTTGATCTACATATATGTCCAGGCACTAGATCTCAATGTAGATGGTTGTGAACCACCATGTGGTTGCTGGGAATTGAACTCAGGACCTTTGGAAGAACAAGCCAGTGCTCTTAACCTCTGAGCCATCTCTCCGGGCCAGGTGGTTTCTTTAATTTCATTTAATTTTGTATTGTGTGTGTATGTGCCATGATGTGTGTGCAGAGAGGCCAGTGGGCAACATTTGGGAGTTAGCAATCTCCTTCTACCATGCCGGTCCCAGGGATGCAACTCAGATCATCAGCCTTGGCAGCAAGCGCCTCTACCAACTGAACCCTCCTGCTGGCCCCACTTTGGGAGTTTCTGTGCAGGAGGGTGTTCTCTCCTGCTTCTATGCAGATCACAAGCCAGCCAGGCACAATAGTAGACCTCCGGGATGACTGAGGAATGAACAGGTGTGTGTTTTGTCTGCCTCCATCATGTCAAAAGAAGTCCAGCGTGCTGGTGTTTGCTTATAATCCCAGCACTTGGGAAGCTGAAGCAGGAGAATGGCAGGTTCTAGGCCAGCCTGGGCTACATAGGGAGCCCTTACATACCTTGTCCCAGAGAGAGGGGGGATGGGGTGAGGGTTCTAGTTTTTGTCCCTATTTATAGTGCATGTAATTCCAGGTGGCTGGAAACAAAAGTGGAAAAGGCTACAGCTGTGTGAGTAGCAGGTGCAGTTGTTTTCAAGGTTGCTACGGCAGAAAGGGCTCTGGGGAGTGCGCCTGTGGTTAAGTACATGCTGTCTTTAGAAAAAGGCTAGCCAGATGGGGCGAGCTATGACTTCCGTTGTGTTGTTGTTGTTGTTGTTGTTGTTTTGGACAGAGAAGCCCTTCACCCAGAATGCCAGGCACTGTGGTGAGGTGGGCCTGCACATCCTCCCAGTCTCTTTCTCCCTTTTCCTTTGAAACCCAAGACTATGCACAGCCTGCTGGCTTGGAGCATCTTCCAGGTTCATGAACACATTCTAGACCACTGATTCTCAACCTGTGGGTCTTGGGACCCCTTCCGGGGATTTTTCCCCCATATCAGATTCATTACAATTGATACCAGTAACAAAATCATAGTTATAAAGTAGCAACAAGATACTTTTATGGTTGGGGGTCACCACAACATGAGGAACTACAGTATTAAAGAGTCCAGCATCCGGAAGGTTGAGAAACACTGTTCTTGACAGAGCCACACTTAGTCTCTATTTCCTTGATCAGATGAACATTTTAGTTTTGTGTGGGTTTTGTTGGGTTTTTTTATTTTATTTATCAAACCTATCAGGGTTCTCCTAGTCCCTGTAGTTCACTGGCACTAGAATAAACACCCTTGAAGCCACCTCTCTTCACGGGTCCTGGAAGGTGCTATTTATCTCATCAGGATGCTGACAGAGGACTTACCCAAAGTTACACAGCTGCAGAGTGGCAGAGACTGGACTGGGTCCGCACACGTGTCAGGTTCTCTTTCTATTCCTCTGGGGTGCTGTGGCTGGGGCACATTCTAGCAGCACTGTGTGGGGGAGGGAGTTGTAACCTCCCCATCTCCACTAGGACCCCTGATGGCTTTCTGGCTATGTGTGAGTTTTGTAGAGAGGCCTGTTTAGAATGGGACTGGAAGCTGAGGGTGGGGAGGACTCGCCCTTTGCTTCTCTGAAGACAGGCTGTGACAGCAGCTGGGGTCATGGGGGAGGGAGGGAAAAAACAAAGAAGATGTAGGAGGTAGGTAAGTGGTTGACAGGGGAAGAGGAAAAGTAGAGGAGGAGGGGAGGGTACTCAGGAAGGGAGAGAATGGGTCTCCTGCTGCTCAGGTACCACAGTCACCTGTCTGTGTGGGACATTTGAGCCCCAAGGTGGCAGGGAGCTCCATCCATGGGGACAACAGAGCTCACACTGGAACTATCCTCCTGTCCATTCTTCTAGGTGGATGTATATACACATGTACAAACACAGCACAGATATGTATGAGCCACACATATCCACATCTTCCCTTGCAAACACATGGACAACGACAGAATACATACATATATGAGCGTCATACAGACAGGTGTTCAAGGCTACACACACCAATCCCTTTAACACAGAGTTGAATATATATATTCAACATATATATATATATATGTTGAATATATATATATATATATATATACAAAGACATGTGTTCTGAAGATGGGTGTGTGGTAGGACATGGAGACACATGCATGCTTTGCCTATGAGCATATAGCACACTCACGGGCATGTGGCTATGCACATGCCCCACATACCTAATCCTGCAGCTGCCTCTCCACTGTCCAGATCCTCAGCCCAGAGGAACAGGGGAGGAGACCACCCTTACTTATGGGGTGACTAAATAACCCAGTGACTCACCAAAATCTCAAGAGGCTTCACAAGCTTGCTCAACAAGGAGCTCTGCATCCTGAGAGTCATCTTGGGGAACCAGAGGTCAGTCACTGCTCACTGCTTCCTGAGCCTCAGTTTGCTCTACTGTGAAATGGACTCGGTGATTTCACCCAAGAAGTGTGGTGGAGATTGAGTGGTGGAGATTGAAGAGAAAGATTCAGGGAATTGGTTCCTGTGTTCAGATCCCGTTCCCAACACTCACTCGCACACAGAAGCACACCCCCATTCACACATGTACACACACACACACGTATACACAACACACACCATATAATGCACAACACACACATGCACACATATCTGTACACACACACACACACACACACACACACACACACACACACACACACACCAGACAATTTAAAGAGAAAATTATTGAGAAAGCCTTACTGGCCCCAACCCACCCCTACTCTCATGAACCCATTTTAGTTTCTCAAATGTTTTCAGGGCCCAAGGCCACCTTGAGTGCCCCTCACCTGCCCCCATGATTGTGTCCTGCAGATACCAGTAGAGGTTCAGGGACACCTTGGTGGAGCAAAGTATGTCAAAGGCTGGGTCAGGGAAGGGAGAACGGGAAGACCACTTGTCTCCTAGAAACCTCATTTTCTTGGAGTAGAGCCAGAGGAAGGCACCTACTAAAAACGCATATGTCATGGTCCAAGCATCCATTGCCAGAATGAAGCCCAAAAGCCCTCACATTCAAGCTCCCCAGAGATCCCTAGGACCTCCTCAAGCTTGCTGGACCATGGTGCAACACTGTTCCAGCTGCATTAACTCCTTAGCTGATGTCGTCTCCCTCAAGCTTCACTCTCCTTCCAAACAAGTGTCATCACTCCCAGTTTGCAAGAGGAGGCCCAACCTAGCAGGTACCATGAGCTCGCTGGAGCCACACAACTGAGAAAGGGCAGAGCCAGGTGTTCAGTTAAGGACTTGAGTTTTGAGAGTCTGTGTTGTCCCTGAGACCAAGAAGGGGCTCCCCGACAGTGGCCTAGAGACTATATTTCAAAGTGTGTGGATAGAGCATGGATGATGGATGGATGGATGCATGGAGAGACAGATGGACAGAAGGATGGATGGATAGATGGATGGATGGATGGATAAATAATGGCTAGAGGGAGGGAGAAACAAATGGACAGAGGGAGGAAAGGAGGGATGGATGGGTGGGTGGGTGGGTGGATGGATGGATGGGTGGATGGGTGGGTGGATGGATGGATGGATGGATGGATGGATTACAGAAGGAAGGTCAGAAAGATGGATGGATGATAGATGGATGAACAATGGAAAGGATAGATGAATGGATGGATAGTAGGTGCATGGAGATAAAGGGATAGCTAGATGAATGGGTGGGTAGATGATGGATGGATGCTGATAAAGAAATGGATAGATGAAATTCAGCTGCAGTAAAAAGGACTCATAGCTAGCATAGTGGCACATACATATAATCCCAACTACTTGCACATAATTCCAGCTAATTGGGAAGCTGAGGCTGGAAGATTACAGGTTCAAGGCCAGCCCCAGCCTGTTCAAGACCGTTTCAAAAGTGAAGCAAACAAAAGCAACTGGAAAGTAGCTCAGTAGTAGAGCCTTTGCTTAGCCCACACAGGCTCTGGGTCCAATCCTCAGTACTGTGAGGGGAAGGGTGGGACAGATTCTCAAAAGAGCTGTTGCTGGTGGAAATGTGACTGGAGTTTATTTAAAGTGCCCTCCAGGGCTCAACTCAGTCAAGCAAAGACACAAAGCACACGCAAGTCACCGAGGTCAAGAGACACAAGGACATCCCCTTCTCACCCCACCCTGTTTCATTCTCTCCCTCTCCACCACCCACCCTCTTCCCTTTCCATCCCATTGGTGTCTCTGTTAATGTCGTGCTATCTCTCCAGGACATGAGTTCGAAAACAAAAACCTTCCAAGAGTTAAAGGGGCCAGAGAGATGGCTCAGAGGTTAAGAGCACTGGCTGCCCTTCCAGAAAACCAGGGTGCGATTCCTAGAATCCACATGATGGCTCATAAGCATCTATAACTCCAGCAGTAGGGGATTTTTCTGTCCTCTTTTGGCAACTGCCCTCATATGTTATACACAAGCGTGCACACACACACACACACACACACACACACAGACAGAGAGAGAGAAATAAAAACAAAAATTAATCTTTAATCAGAATTTTTAAAGCTAGGCAATACCCGTGTACAGCTTTAATCCCAGCACTCTGGAGGCAGAGGCAGGTGGATCTCTGAGTTTGAGGCCAGTCTGGTCTACAGAGTGAGTTCCAGGACACCCAGAGCTACACAGAGAAATCTTGTCTCAAAAAAAAAAGATTAAAAATAAATAAATAAATAAAAGCCAGGCAGTGGTGGCGCACGCCTTTAATCCCAGCACTTGGGAGGCAGAGGCAGGCGGATCTTTGCAAGTTCGAGGCCAGCCTGGTCTACAAAGTGAGTCCAGGACAGCCAGGGCTACACAGAGAAACCCTGTCTCGAAAAACCAAAAAAAAAAAAAAAAATTAAAAAATAAATAAATAAATAAATAAAAATACATATAGGTAAAGAGGTGAAGCAAGTTCTGGCAATGTCTACAGCGTTGGAAAGAGAAGACATCACCTGTCCCCAATGTCCTTAGAAACATGTGGACCCTTGACAGCTAGATTCTGGCTAACATTGGATGCTACTTAAGCCTCTTGGGCTCCAATCCCAGCATGCATGCACCTCTGCCGTCTCTGGGCCCCGTTGTGCCGCACAGAGCACTAGAGCTGACCCCTCCCCATCCTCAGGACTAATATTTAAAATGCAGAATGGCTGTGGAAGGCCCTGCTCCCCAGCCTTGTCATGCAGTAAAAACACATAAACAGAATAAATTCCCTTTGCAGCTCCGATGAGGAGAGCACCAGGTCCCTGACTGGAATTTTAAGTCTCGCCTCACTTGCTGTGCCTCACACAGCTGATTTATGGGAACCCGCGTGCTCCTCTGCATATTTCTCAGCTCAGCTCAGTAGCCAGGTTCCCCATCCTATGCCATTAGCGTTATTAACACCTGGGCGGTCAATCACTGCAAATGGGCCGTTACTGTGATGAACGAAAACTTCTCCATATACACACATACGCACATACACACATAACACACACACACACACACATATATATATATACACACATACATACATACATACACACATAGGTAATTTTTAAAAATAGCATAACTCTTAACATATATATAAAACATATATATACACATACATACATACATATACACACACATAGGTAATTTTAAAAAATAGCATAACTATGTGTGTGTGTGTGTGTTTCTGTGTGTGTGTGTGTGTGTGTGTGTGTGCACGCTTGTGTATGCCATGTGAGGGCAGTTGCCAACAGAGGACAGAAAAATCCCCTACTGCTGGAGTTATAGATGCTTATGAGCCATCATGTGGGTGCTGGGAATTGAACCCTGGTTCTCTGGAGGAGCAGCCAGTGCTCTTAACCTCTGAGCCATCTCTCTGGCCCCTTTAACTATTGGAAGGTTTTCGGTTTTTAACTCATAAAAAATAGCCTCATCCAGCCGTCTCCAGCCATGCTCCCAGACAGTTCCTCCTGCTTAAATTCAAGCTAGGAGCCAGGTGTGTCTCCATCTACCCACACCCCAGCACCAATAATGGGACCCTGAGGACTTTGAAGGGACATCCCTTACCCCATCATGTACCTGTAGCTTCCTGAGGAGTAGAAAGTGGTGGTATGACTCTTATTATACATTTCTTCATTTAAATTCCTCTCAATTTTTCTAGTACTTAAGAGTTATGTTATTTTTTTAAATTACCTGTGTGTATGTATGTATGTATGTGTATATATATGTGTGTGTTTTATATATATATGTTAAGAGTTGTCGACAGCCTAGCTCTGCCAAGACAGGGTAGGTAAGTCCTTCATAATTCCTGCTCTACAACCAATGTCTGTCAGAGAAATGGGGCCAAATGGCTGAAGATTGATGCTGTAATGTATGGAGAGAAAATGGGAACTGTCCAGGCAGACACTGGTATGTCATTTTTTAGTTTTGGAAGCTGCAGGCCCTGCACTTCCTATATAATCAGATATATTTATCCCTCTCAGGTCTCTGAGGTGGTTGAAGAGTAGATAGCTAGAGTCTCATAGTTAAATTTTGAGTTGTTTAGGAATAAAGAGGGTGTTCTGGATCTAAGAAGATATTTTTAAAATTATGAGGCAAGTTAGTATGAAAGCTGAGTTAGATATAGAACTTTAAACTCATGGAGATGGTTAGATAGTAGAATGTTAAAGTCAGGTGCCAAATACATATGGACTGGACATTGGGAATGTATGCTAAGCCATATAACTCTTATAATCATGGCCTATTTATTTCTGTTGTTTTGTATTGTATTTATAGTTATAAGAAAAAGAACCATTATTTGGACTGAAAGGGAGAGCTGTTGGGGGGAAAAATAAATACCTTAAACTAAAAAAAAAAAAAAAAAAAAAGAGTTATGCTATTTTTTAAAATTTCCTGTGTGTATATGTATGTATGTGTATATATATGTGTGTTTTATATATATGTTAAGAGTTATGCTATTTTTTAAAATTACCTATGTATGTATGTGTGATGTGTGTATATATATATGTGTGTGTGTGTGGTATGTGTGTATGTGTGTATATGTATGTATATGTGTGTATGGTGTGTGTATGCTTGTATATGTGTATATGTATATATGTACATATTTACTTATTTATGTGTGGTGTGTGGGGGTGTGTGCACATGTATTTGTGTGTGTGCGTTTGTGCGTGTGTGTGTGTGCGTGTGTGCGTGTGTGTGTTGGTGCACATGAGTGCTGGTGACCACAGAGGTTAATGGAACCAGATCTCCCTGAAGCTAGTGTTACAAGCATTTATGAGGCACCTGTTGTGTAGGTGCTGGGAATTGAACTCAGGTCCTCTGGGAAGCAGTATGGCTCTTAATGACTAAGTCATCTCTCCATCTTTCTTATGTTTTTAAATGTTTAGTTATACTTTTTTGTTTATGGGGGGGGTCCAAGTGCTATGGCACATGTGTGGTAATCGGAATGATAATCCTCTCTTTCCATCATGTAAGGATTGAATACAGAAGCATCTTTACCATCTGAGCCATCTCTCACACACCCCAATTCTTCAATGCTTCAGATAATCTTACGGGGGGGGGGGCATTTGATACCTGCCCTGGCCAGGGGATGAAATTGAGGTCAAGAAAGGAGAAGAGAGTATCTAAATTCTCATGAAGACTTTACAGTGGTTTTGGATCAGAAGCCACAGTGCTAGCCTCTTGCCACTCAGAATGTGACCCATGAAGTGGCAGGATCCAAAGCAACAGCTGTGTTGGGGGGAGGGCACATCGCGGACTGTGAATTCCAGAGCACTGTAGGCATGCCCATGGAACTACATATGCACATCCAGCTATCTCTTGTTCACTGGAATAAAATCTTCTGGGGTGGTGAATTCTCTTGGTTCAGAGGTAGCTAGGAATCCAGGCTGGGATGGGACTCAGTAGTAGAGCACTCTCCTAGGATGCATGGAACACTGCCTTCCTTTCCCAGCATTATATAACCAGACTCAGAGTGAAAGCCTGAAATCCCAACACTGAGGCAGAAGCAGGAGGATCAGGAGCTCAAGGTCCCCTTCAACTATACTACAAGTTTGAGGCCAGCCTGGGGTTTGAGGCCAGCCTGGGGTGGGGTATATAAAACCTGGTCTCATAAAAGGAAAGGGGTGGGAATGAGAATGGGAGAAAAAGAAAAGAGAGGGGAAAAATATAAGGTTTCCAGACATGGTATGCAGACAGACAGATAGATGTCATTGTCAAGGTAAAACAAGGCCACATATATTACAGTCTAATCACAGAACCCTGGTGAAGGGACCTGCTAAGAAAGACCTGGTAGTGATAACAATCTCCATTTGTAGTATGGTGTAATTACTGCCATCTGTTCAATCTCCTTCTTTGAGAAAAAGCTTTGAACATCTTCAAGCAAGCACTAGCCTGGTGGGGCAGCATACAAGTGCCATTCCAGAACTCAAGAGGCTGAGGCAGGAAGGTTACCATGAGTCTGAAACCTGAGTGACTCAGGGAGATCCTGGCCCTAAAAAGATAAATTGAGACCAGGGATATCACTCAGTGGTAGAGTTCTTGCCTAGCATCCACAAGGCCCTGGGTCTCATGTGACCTCTGCAAAAATCAATAAATATGCAAGTGCCATTTTGTTAGCTTTGGGGACCTTATGTTTACCCAGATCCAGCTAATAGGGTCCTAGCAGTCAGGATCTTTTCAAAAATCATCTCTTTTATCTCTTTCCACTTCAGCCCCTCCAGGGGATATCATGGAATGAACATAGCCTACCCCATGCATTCTCTGTCTGTCTTTGCTTGAGACAGGGCTTCTCATTGTAGTCCTGGCTGTCTAGGCTGTCCTTGAACTCAGAGATCCACCTGCCTCTGCCTCCCAAGTGCTGGGTTTAAAGGTGTGCCACCACCACACCCAGCACATTTATTCTCTTACTATTTGCCTATATATGCCATTTTATTGCTGGTCTTTATTTATTTGTGTGATAAACAAGTACATAGCTTTTATTTTGTTTGTTTGTTTTTAAAGACAGATGCCCTGTGCTGAGAATCTCAGGCTCCCTGGTTGATGCTTGGGGCCATTGTCAGTTTCTGCTCCCAGCTACAGGTAGTAACACTGTCTGCTTTACATGACATCTGAGGTCCTACACACGAAAAATCAGCATCATCGTGTGAGGGTTCTAGGCTGGCATCTGGACAACTGGGCTGTGGCAAGTGGGACGAACCTGTTTGACTGATAGACATTCTCAGAGGGCATGATGCCCCAGAAGGAAGTCTCTCCCGTCTCTATTTTCTGACCCTTCTGGCTGCTTGAAGCAATGCCCTGGTGATGATACAGTGTCCTCAGTGTCCCTAAGGCCTCCCTATCAAACATCCCAAGGGCTCAGTTTAGGATCCGGCTGGACGATACAAAGTCACCTTCCTCATCCTCCTTGTATCAAATCCGCAGGATTCTGGGAAGGTGGGTTTCCAGTTTCCAGTAGAAATGATGCTTTCTTGCCAAAGGCTGTGGAGATTTGATCTATGGATGAGACTATCAAAGATGCCTTGTAGGTGGATGGAGACACAACTCAGTGGTTAAGAGCACTGGCTGTTCTTGGAGAGGACCTGGGTTCTGTACCCAGAACCCACATGTCAGCTCACATATCTGTAACTCCAGTTCCAGGGGATCCAGTGCCCTATTCTTGCCTCTGAGGGCACTGCATCCAGGTCTCTCTCTCTCTCTCTCTCTCTCTCTCTCTCTCTCTCTCTCTCTCT
>CAJQZJ010004765.1:3959571-3971481 GCA_907164525.1 Lophiomys imhausi
AGGAAGGAAGGAAGGAAGGAAGGAAGGAAGGAAGGAAGGAAGGAAGGAAGGAAGGGAGGAAGGGAGGAAGGGAGGAAGAGAGGAAGATAGGCTGGACATTGACCACTGCTCTAGTTGGCTCCCCTTGGCCACCCCAGTCCCAAGGACTCCCAGTAAAACAGAGAGTGGTGGAGTCACCTGAGGAGCAAACCAGATGTCTGTATCCCCTCTTGGCCATCTGGAGAGAGAAAGGATAGAGTTGGAGAGGCCTTTGTGGGATGTGGCTAGCAGCTCCATCCACACCCAACACTCCTCCCACTCTATGCTGCCCACACTTCGAGCCCTGTGTGACCTCACTCCCTTCCCCAGCCCTGTGCCCTCCCTCCTTCACCTGCTGGCAGAAATGTCCGATGCCCCGGATCTTAAAGGAGCCAGCTGGCTGCACATTCTCATATTTGAGGAAGACGGGCATGCCTGCCACCCTCGACAGCGCCCAGCTCTCCAGCAAGGGTGTGACCCTGTGGAAAGGCTCTTCCCTGACAGGATCCACCAAGACTCCCTCCATTGCAGCACACACTGATGACCTGCAAGGGGACATACACTGTTCAGGCCCTTTAAGCATGACAGGGGAAGGGAGGACAAGGGCCCTGAGCTTGGACACCCCAAATCTTACCCAGCTTCCAAGCTTCAAGGTCTGGGAAAGTATCTGCCCCTCTCTGGACCCTGTTTTCCCCATCTGAACAAGATAGGGAAAGATTGTCCTGAGTACCCTTCACTTAGTGTCTGTGGCTGCCCATAGTTCTGGGGACACAGAGTGTGACCAAAGAATAATAAAAATTCATTCATAACTTTTTTCCATAAAAATGCTGGTTAACTTTTTCCGGCGGCGACGACCACCCTACGAGAACATGCCTCTCGCAAAGGATCTCCTTCATCCCTCTCCAGAAGAGGAGAAGAGGAAACACAAGAAAAAGCACCTGGTGCAGAGCCCCAACTCCTACTTTATGGATATGAAATGCCCAAGATGCTATAAAATCACCACGGTCTTTAGCCATCCATAAACAGTAGTCTTGTGTGTTGGCTGCTCCACTGTCCTCTGTCAGCCTACAGGTGGAAAAGCAAGGCTGACAGAAGGATGCTCCTTCAGGAGGAGGCAGCACTGAAAGCAGCTGGTTCAAGATGAGTGGGAACCGTCCCAATAAAAGATTTTGGATATAAAAAAAAAATGCTGGTTAAACAGGTGCCAGGGAGATCAGGATCTCCCTTGCCCCCTTACCTTTGCCAGTCTTTTTGTTTTGTTTTGTTTTTCAAGACAGGGTTTCACTGTGTAGCCCTGGCTGTCCTGAAATCAGCTCTGTACACCAGGCTGGCCTCGAACTCACAGAGATCCGCCTGCCTCTGCCTCCCGAGTGCTGGGATCAAAGGCGTGCACCACCACCGCCCAGCTTGCTGTTGGCAGTTTTAAGCCCCCCTCGCAGTTATCTATTCTGTAGAAGCCACAGCCCATGTCTCTACAGGCAAAGATGCTTTTGTTGTAGTTGCTGTAGAGAGATAGGCTCTCCATGTGTAGCCCAGGCTAGCCGGGAGCCCACCATCCTCCTGCCCCTACCTCCTTAGTGTTGGGGTTATAATGCTATGACATCACACTGGCTAATAAGCTTTTGGTTTTTTTCGTTTTTTTATGTATATATGTAGCTTTACAGCGGTCTACATCTGTCCTAACTCAATGACACACATATGTAACTACATAACAAATTTGAAGCCAGCCAGGACTACACATGATTTGTCTGAAAACAAGAAAAAAAAAAAAAGAGAGAGGGATAGGGCTGGAGAGATGGCTCAGTGGTTAGGAGCATGGGCTGCTCTTGCAAAGGAACCAGGTTCAATTCCCAGCACCCACATGGTGGCTTACAACCAGCTATAACTGTAGTTCTAGGGGATCCATCATCCTCTTCTGTCCTGTTCTGGTACTGCACACAATTGATGCGTAGACACATATCCAGGTAAACACACATATACATATAAAAAATGTTTAAAAAAACTTTAAAAAAGGAGTCTGAAGAAATGGTTCAGCAGATATTACTTGTCACACAAGCCTGGTGACTTGGGTTTGTTCCTCAAGAACCACTTAAAAGTGGAAGGAGAGAGCAGTTTTAAAAGAGGGAAGAGGTAAGTGTGGAGGCACACACACCAACCATCACACAGAAGACCAAGGCAGGCAGACCCATGAGTCCAAGGCCAGCCTGGCCCACAGAGAAAATTGCAGGACCTCCAGGGATACATAGACTCTGTTCATAAATAAACAAGAAATGAGGGGGGGGGAAGTTGGAAAAAAAGGAACAAGCTGGGTGGTCGCTCACATCTGTAATCCTGGAATTCAAACTCAGGAGACTGGGGCAGTAGGATTGAGAGTTCAAAGCCAGCCTGGGCTACAAAGTGAGTTCAAGGATAGCTTCAGCTACATATTGAGAAGACTTTGTTTCAAGTAACCAAACCAAAGGGTCGAAAACAAAAATTGAAACTACCCCCTTTTTGTCTCTACAGCAGAAAGGATTGGCCAAGCCCATTGCAGTTCCAAGGTAGGTCACCAGGGGGTGAGCTACATCCCCCCCCCCCCCCCCCCTCCCCCCCAAAAACCTCACCCCCCCTTTTTTTTTTTTTTTTTTCGAGACAAGGTTGTGGCTGTCCTGGACTCACTCTGTAGACCAGGCTGGCCTTGAACTCACAGAAATCCACCTGCCTATGCCTCCTAAGCACTGAGATTAAGGTATGTGCCACCACGCCCGATCCTGGACCTCTTAAGAGTCCACTCTTACTCAAGGGACTCAACGGGAACTGGAGGGTCTGTCTGTGAATCTGACCCTTTTCCGGGATGGCCCTGGAATTCCCCAGACAAGACAAAAACAATGCAGAGCCACCCCATCTCCTTCGGCATCTCTCACAGGGAAAGGGGGCCTATGAGCTGTACCTTGTCCCCAGACTTCCTGTGCTGGCTAGTTTTTATGTCACTTGACACAAGATAGAGTCATTTTTGAAGAGGGACCCTCAAATGACGAAAATGTCCCTCCAAGACTGGTCTGTAGGAAAGCCCTTGGTATATTTTCGTCATAGATGATTGATGTGGGATGGTCCAGCCCACCGTTAGTGGTGCCACCTCTAGGCTGGTGATCCTGGGTTCTATGGGAAAGCAGGCTGAGCAAGCCAGGGGGATCAAGCCAGTAAGCAACTCCCCTCCACGGCCTCTGCATCAGCTCCTTCCTCCAGGTTCCTGCCCTGTTTGAGTTCCTGCTCTGACTTCCTTCGATGGTGAATAACAACATGGAAGTGTAAGATAAATAAGCCATTTCCTCCCCAAGTTGCTTTTGATCGTGGTGTTTATCACGGCAATAGAAACCCTAACTAAGACACCCTTCAAAGCCTGGCCTGGCCTTCACTTCAGTCTCGCAACCCCAGCTCAGAGGTTTAGGGGCTGAACAGAGACCTAATTAAAAACCAGCTGTGTGACCCGAGTAAGGGTCTCAACCACTCTGTGCCTGTTTCCTCTTCTGTAAAATGGGAGCAAATACACACCCCAACTCACAGGCTGTGGTATGGACAAAGCACTGGTACCCACCGCCATGCTCCTGGCTGAATTCTCTAGACAGGTTCCCTCACTCCTAACTGGGACCTTCTCCCAATGCTGGCAGGCACACCCTACTGTGAGAGCACGGTCAAGGAACAGGCTGGGGCTTGGGACCCAGGGGTGATATAGTGGGGAAGACAGACATCTACCTCAGAGGTGACTTGTAGTTTGATGAGACAATCTATAGACCAACAAAATAGTAGGAAACTATGGATATGGAAGATGAACAAATGGACCACCTTTGGGCATGGAGTCAGGAAAGGCCTTCTGGACCAGAAAGCTAGGAATGTGCTGACCATGAACCACGCCACACACTGGATGCAGCTCTGTACAGCACAGGGTCCTCAAGAGGATTAAGTTCAACCATGAACCGAAGGTACCCGCTGTACCCTGTGTAGCTTGATAAGGGCTAACTGTTGTGTGGGGTTTGCTGGGAACCGGGCACCATGCCCAGCACCTTATTATCTCAGAAGGCATGAAGAAACCCTGCCAGAGGCCTGTACTTAACTCCATTTTAAAATTAGTGCACAAGGCCACAGGTCAGAAAATATGGCTCGGAGTTCAGATGCAGGTGTATGCTTCCATGATGTGTGACATCTTAACTACTGGACTGTATCATCCTCATCCTTGTTATTCCTAATTTAAAATGAGGCTGTTTAGTACTTCACCGACAATTATCTTTAAGAGCTGAAACTTGCCAGGTGGTGGTGGCGCACACCTTTAATCCCCGCACTTGGAAGGAAGGCACAAGCAGGAAGATCTCTGAGTTCGAGGACGGCCTGGTCTACAGAGCGAATTCCAGGACAGCCAGGGCTGTTGCATAGAGAAACCCTGTCATGAAAAAACAAAAGCAACAACAAAAGAGCTGAAACTCTTGGCTGTGTTCCCAGGCATCTCTGCCCTCCTTGATGACAGCACAGCGATCTCATCACCATCAGGGTGGGGACCCAGCTAAGCCAAGGCCCCCGGGACCCCACTTCTCACCACTGTGGTAGGTGCTGGGGCTGAGCCGGACCTTGAGTGCCTGGGCCCTGTGACTTCATTAGAACTCAAACTCACTTGTAAGGACCTCTCACCCTGTCCAGGCCTCATTCCAACCTGGACAGTCCTGGGGCCCTTTCCCCATGGGCCATTAGGTGGCACACAGCAGCTGAATCAGGAGAGAGACTAGAAAGCCAGGCTAACAGACTGCCCCTTCAGCCATCACAACCTGGTCCCCAGGGCCCTCATCCTGTGGGGTGATAAGACAGTACAGATACTACTAGGGTAGTAGCCACCCTCGTGCCCACTCACTGCCCCACAGTCCCCATCCACTCCCACAATGCCTCCTTTACCTTCCCAAAGAACAGCTGCCAGACCAGCACAATCCACAGCCCAGCCAGCACCAACCTGGACTCATAGGCTACCAGATCAGCTTCCGGGCAGCCATGAGGGCCTGGCCCCTCCTCCTTGTTAAAGGGACAGCTCCTAATTCTGGGGTCCTGGTAAGGACTCACAACAAATAAAGGACCAAGATGAAGCCATGGGGATATTCAGCCTTCCAGTCTTCCTCATCCAGCTCATGGCTTGTGAGCAACCTGGGTTCATCTGGTGGGTGGGGAAATGGAGGCTCAGAAAGGAAAGCATACATCCACAGGGGCTGGGCAGCAAGAAGCCCTCACCTTGGACACCTTCACAACACAGCCACCCCAGGTCAGACTTTGGATCCAGAGCCCAAGCAGGTTGAGGGGAGGGTTGAAAGCTATGCTGAGTTCTAGGGATAAATGAAGTACTTAGAAGAGTCGGGGAGGTTGGACATGGGGGCGCACGTCTTTAATCCCAGCACTCGGGAGGCAGAGGCTGATAGATCTCTGTGAGTTCAAGGCCAGCCTGGTCTACAGTCCAGAATAGAGAAACCCTATCTCAAATAACTTAAAAAAAAAAAGAGTCCCAGGAAATGGCTCTGGATAAATACTTTCCCTGGACCACACTGGAATCAGCTTAGGTTTGAGACAAGAAAACAAAGATGACTGAGGCAGGCAGATCTCTGTGAGTTCAAGGCCAACCTGGTCAATATAGCAAGCTCCAGGACAATTGGGGCTACATATAGGGTCCCTGTCCCAAAAAGAAAAAAAAAATAGGAAGAAAGAAGACAAGGATGAGCCGGCAGCTGTCCTGTCCTCCTGTCTGGATAGGAAGGCAACTCTCACATTGTCTTCCCATCCCTGCTGTTCCACAGCCAGCAGAGGAAGCCTGGCTGTTATTTCCTGCTCAAAGCAATGGCTGCTCAAACCTTCACGTACTCAATAAATAATTATTTACGGGACACCTACCACGTGCCAAGTCCCGAGACCTTTAACCTCAAATGAGATAGCGTGTCCCCTGCCTTCTCCCAGCCCTCAGGGTACCCTTGGAGGTGGGAGCAGGTGGGATGTTGGTGGAGCCCAAGCAGGTTGGGGGAGGGTTGAAAGTCATGCTGAGTTCTAGGGTCAAATGAAGTACTTAGAAGAGTCTGGGGAGATGGTCCTGGGTAAATGTTTCCCATGCAAGTGTGAGGACCCAAGTTCAGCTCTGCAGCTCCCATGGAAAAGGGTCAGATGTGGTAATGTGCCTATAATCCCAGCACTATTTGGGGGGGGGGGGGGGGAAGCAGAAAGATATCCGAGCTTTCCACTCAGTTAGTCTAGTCAAATCTGAGAGCTCCAGGTTCCTCCTCAAGATAAAGTGGAGGACTGGGTGTCCTAGATATAAAATGAGAGGCAAGATTCAGAAAGGACCAGGCAGCATAGATGTTCCATATCTTCCTTAGGGAAGTGTGACCTCTTCCCTCCCAGGATTGATGATTAATCTGTGGCTACCTGGGGTCAGGTGGAGCTGCTTAACAGTGATCTGTGAGTAGGACCCTGCCCAACTCAGCTCTGCCCTCACATTAACCCCTCTCCACCATTGGCAAGTGTCCAGTCTTGCAGGAGGCACTGGGGACACAAAAGGACAGAAGGCAGTGGATTCTGGAGAAGGCTTCTCAGCTGTAGACAAGAATCTACGTTTATTACATGCCTACAGTATACCAATAGCACACTCCCAAGGATCTCAACACCAGCACTGGGAATAGAACCCAGAGCGCTGTGCACTTTAGACAAGCTCTCTACCACAAGCCCCTAGGAATGGAGTCTTTTAGTTTCTCTTCAAATAGACCTTGTGTAGCCCAGGCTAGCCTTAGACTTGCTATGCAAATGAAGAGGACACTGAACATTCATTTTCTCACCTCCACCCAAATGCTAGGATTGCAGCTGCACACTCATGCACACACAGAGAGAAAGAGAGAATGGGCAATGGTTGCTCACACCTTTAATCCCAGCACTCTGGAAGCAGAGGTAGGAGGATCTCTGTGAGTTCAAAGCCAGCCTGATCTACAAAGTGAGTTCCAGGCCAGGCAGGGCTGCATAGTGATACCCTGTCTCAAAAACCAACAACAAGGAATTATTATTATTATTATTTTGGTTTTTTGAGACAGGGTTCCTTCATGTAGCCCTGGCTGTTCTGCAACCTACTCTGTAAGCCAGGCTGGTTTGAACTCACAGAGATCTATCTGCCTCTGCCTCTTGAGTGTTGGGATTAAAGCATGGACCGCTATGTCAAATTAAATCTTAAAAAAAAAAAAAGTAATAGGACAAGCCAAGTGCTGGTACACCTGTAACCTTAGCACTCCAGAGGCTGAAGCAGGAGGATTGCCATAATTCAATGTCAGGAATTGCTACATAGCAAGACTGTGTCAAAAAAGAAAAAAAAAAAAGGCAGAGGAAGGACTTTTGAGATGGTTTGTTAGATAAGATCACTTGTCACCAAGCTGATCAAGCTGATGACTTCCAGGACCAATATTGTGGAAGGACAGAATTGATGCCAAAAACTTGACCTCTCGGGATTGGAGAGATGACTCAGCAGTTAAGAACACTGACTGCTCTTCCAGATTCCCAGCACCCATGTGACATCTCACAACTGTCTGTAATTCCAGCTCCAAGGGATCTGACACCCTCACACAGACATACATGCAGGCAAAACACCAATGAACATAAATAAATAAATATTGACCTCTGACCTTCACACACACATGCTGTTGCATGTGCTCAAACACACACACACACACTAAATTAACAAATGTAATTTTTGGGGGCGTTTTTCGAGACAGGGTTTCTCTGTGTAACAGCTCTGGCTGTCCTGGACTCATTTTGTAGACCAGGCTGGCCTCGAACTCACAGTGATCTGCCTTCCTCTGCCTCCCAAGTGCTGGGATTAAAGGTGTGCAACAAATGTAATTTTTAAATCTTTTGAAGAAGACAAATGAAATAAACAAACAAACAAACAAAAAGAGTAGACATAGGGCTCCTATGGGGAGACAATGTGTTCAGTATTGAGAACTCAGATCTTGGAGCCAGGCTCTGCAGCACACAGGAGCTACCCCACTTCCTGGCTGAGCAACCCTGGGTAAGCTGGCATCTCCGAAATGACGTGTATGGGACAGTGGAGCTGCACCTGGTGTTCTCTGTTGTCGTTCCTATGACTGTAAAAGAAGAAAGGAAGCCTATGATGTCACTCCATCACAGAACGTACAAGTACCTGGACAAAAAAAAAAAAAAAAAAAGAAAGAAAGAAAACATTCCAATGATCCAAAACTTGTTCAGAGAAATCAAGTCGTTTCTCAAGGTCACAATACAAGGGAGGAGCTGGAGGCTGGGGGAGGGGAGGCGTCCAGGCTCCACAGCTGCAGGGGAGAGGATGGAGTTTGGGAGGCTAATGGGGGAGGCGGAGCCAAGCAACTGCTATGTTTGTCAGCCAGCTCCTGTCCCTGACACCTCGGGCCACCAAACAGCCACCATGGCCACTCCTCTGGGTTGCTCATTAACCCTCATTTCGCCACCTCAACCCCAGCTGTGCACCCTGTTCCCAGTACACTCGCTGAGGTAGGACGAGCCTCTGACACTTGCCATCCACCCTCTGTCACAAGGCTCAACTCACACCCTTCCCTGTGACTTCTGAGCCACAAGGTGGGAACAGGGACCCCCAGCAGGTTGAGCCGCCAGTGCAGCCAATGAGCAGTAACTAAGTGAGAGGGAAACGATGGGGTCTTCCAACACACATTAGCGTGGCTCCTTGGCCAAGTTCAAAGACATCCCGTCCCTAACCAAGAAGTCTGATCATTGCAGATCTGAGCCATCTTTGGCTACAAAGAAAATTCAAGGTTAGCCTGGGCTACATGAGACCCTACCTTAAAACAAACAAATAAAATTCATAGCTAATCTGGGCATGGTGATGTACGTATAGACCTCTAATCCCAGCAACCTGGGAGGCTGAATCAGAAGAATGAAGAGTTCGAGGCTAGCCTGGGCTACATATTGAGACCCTTTCTCATAGAACAAAACCCCCTTAGACTCCAGAGAAAGGGAAAGAGCTGTGACAGAGGTGACATTGGAGGTGGGTTGCAGGAGGTCGTGCTGTGCACTGCCCCTGAAGGGATGCCTTGGACTGGAGGCACAGAAGGTTCCCAGGTAACTGAACAGTTACCACCATAGCTGCTTTGTCTCCTGTATGCTGCCACAACCCCTAGAAGAAAGAAAACAACAAAAAATAAATTGTCATCTTTGTCACCTCAAAGAAAGCACCCACCAGACCTAAGAATGAAGCCACATGAGACAGAATCATGAAGGCTTGGTCTGCACATGCTCTTGTGGTATGAGGTTTGCTATCACAAATCTCTTCACTTGCTGTGACCACGTCTCTCTCTGGGCGTTTGACCTGGCCAGCTCCCCACTGTCCATCATAGGTCACCATGGGTAATGATGACCCCAGGGAGAGGCTCCAGCTATTGCCAAGTCCTGACCTTGGCTTGGTGGCAGACTTTACACATCAGCAAGGACTGTTTGTCACTGGGAATGACGCACAGTGAGAGTCAGCAACAGTCAGTGACACCAGGAAAATCCACAAGGGTTCTGGGAGGTCCCCGCCCAACTGGTGAGGGGTGCAGCAGGTAAGCAGAGTGAAAAGACCCCAATGGCTGCCAGGTCCTAAGCGGCATCACAGAGATTGGACATAGAATCCAAAACAAGGGAGGCCCCATGGTTCAGGCAAATTCTTTCCTCTTTCTTTAATGTTTAAAAAAAAAAAGTTGGTTTGGGCTGGAGAGATAGCACATTGGTTAAGAGCACTGGCTGCTCTTCAAAGGACCTGGGTTCAAATCCCAGCACCCACATGGCAGCTCACAGCTGTCTGTAATTGTCGGGCGTGGTAGCACACACTTTTAATCCCCTTTCATCCCCGCACTAGGGAGACAGAGCCAGAAGGATCTCTGTGAGTTAAAGGCTAGCCTGGTCTACAAAGTGAGTCCAGGACAGTCAGAACTACACAGGGAAACCCTGTCTTGAAAAAAAAAAATAGTTTTAATTAGGTGGTGCACACCTTTAATCCCAGTACTCAGAAGGCAGAGGCAGGCAGATCTCTGAGTTTAAGGCTAGCTTGGTCTATAGAGTAAGTTCTTAGACAACTAAGGCTACACAGAGAAATCTTGTCTCAAAAAAATAATAATTTTAAGATTTATTTATCAGGAAGTTTCATGTGTGTTATGGCACACATGTAGAGGTCAGATGACAATCTGTGGAAGTCAATTCTTTCTACCATGTGGGTCCCAAATATGGGACTCAGGTCATCATGCTTAACAGCAAGTGTCTTTACCCACTGAGCCATCTTACTAGCCTGTTTTTTTTAACATTTTATTTTTTTAGACAAGGTTTCATGTATCCAAAGCTGACTTTAAACCCACTAGGTAGGTTAGGATTACCCTAAACTCCTGATTCTCCTGTCTCTGATGTCTCCCCAGTGCTGGCTTTATGGATGTGTGCCACCACACCTGGCCACTTTTTTTTTTTTTTTTTTTTTTAGAGACAGTCTCTTTCTGTGCCTGGCCTCAAAATTGTAAGCAATTCACCTCCCTCACCTTCCTATGTGCTAGGATGACAGGCATGAGCCAACACACCCATTTGAAGACTCTCAGAGGTAGATTTCAGTAGCAGTTGAATAAAACATGTTTTGCAAATCAGGCGGTGGTGCTGCATGCATTTAATCCCAGCACTCAGAGGCAGAGGAACTGTGAGTTCAAGGCCAGCCTGGTCTACAGAGCAAGTTCCAGGGCAGCCAGGGCTACACAGAGAAACCCTGTCTTGAAAACCCGAAAAACAAAATCACAACAACAAAAACAAAGCATATTTTGTACACTTAAGTGTAAGTCCTGGCCACAGCACCAGGAAAAGAGAAAGGTAAGCTGAGTGTCCTTTCTGTTACCCTGGAGTGGTTCCTCAGACACATAGTTAGAATCTGGAGCTGGTCCATTCTCTATTGTAGGACAGCTGCTCTGGGAATTGAGTGCCACTGAGTCTGACGTTCTTCACTCTGATGGCACCCAAAAACATCTCCAGAGATTGTCTAGTGTCCCCTGGGTACAAAAATCACACCGCCCCAAGAATGGCTGTACTGGATGGAGGTGTGGGAAGGAGGCATACATGAAAGGTTGGAAAAGGTGGTGAGTGTGGGGCCTGGGAATACGACTCAGCTGGCAGAGTGCTTGCCCAGCATTCTCGAGGACCTGAGTTTGATTCTCAGTGCCATGTAAAGTGGACATGGTTGGCACACGCCTGTAATTCCAGCATTCTGAAGGTGGAGGCAGGAGGATCAGGAGTTAAAGGACATTTTCTGATACTTAGTGAGTTGGAGGTCAGCCTGGGCTGCGTGAGACCCTGATCAATTTTAATCTAAAAAATGAAATCTCGACCCTTCAGGTGCATCCAAACCGTCCAGCTCCCTCACCTGTCCCCAGCCCAACCCTTCCCATCAGCTCTGCATCCCTAAAGACTATGAATCACCAAGTTAGCACCCCCTGGCCCTGATGACTCTGAGAAAATGCCTTCCTCCAAGCCTGTCCTCACCTACAACGTGGGATTAAGAAAGCCTATCCACTTGTGTGTCTTGACACACATGAGACCCCCCCCACACACAGGAGACACATGGTGTGGGACCAGGACCTCATTGCTCTGGCAATAAGGTGCTAGTACAGAGAGACACAAGGTGGCTGTGTCCACACATGGGCTTTGTGTCATCCATGTCATCCTGGCTTGCCTACCCCATGTCCCTCACCCACACCCCATGATCATCCCTGTTGTGGATAATCAGAAGGAGCAATGACACCACAGGCCTGAAAAAGAAGCAATGGGCTGTGTGTGTGTGTGTGTGTGTGTGTGTGTGTGTGTGTGTGTGTGTGTGTTTACCCTTGTGGACACATAGGCCAG
>CAJQZJ010004765.1:3971491-4009224 GCA_907164525.1 Lophiomys imhausi
GTGTGTGTGTGTGTGTGTGTGTTTACCCTTGTGGACACATAGGCCAGGCCTCTGCACACATCCAGGAACAGGCCAGAGGCTTGGAGTAGAGCTGGGAGAGTTTTTCAGTGTTAAGACCTCCCAGTTCTAGGTCATGGTGATGGTAATAATGGCAATGGTGGTGCTGACGGTGATGGTCGTGAAGGTAGTGGTGATGAAGATGGTGGTGGTGGTGATGGTGTTGGTGATGGTGGTGTTGGTGTTGATGGTGATAATGGTGATGGTGGTGGTGGTGGTGGTGGTGGTGGTGGTGATGGTGATGGTGATGGTGTTGATTGTGATGGTGTCAATGGTGGTGGTGGTGATGGTAGTAGTGATGGGGATGGTGGTAGTGATAGTGTTGATGATGGTGACAATAGTGATTATGGTGATAACTAAGGCTACTAACACACACTGGCTGGCCATTCAATTTCAAGTCTCTCACCTACCACACACTCACATCGTCAAAGCCTGGAACAGAGGTGTCCGTGTCATCCCCACTTACACTCGAACGGAGCACAGAGCCATGTATCTAGTAACAGCAGAGCCAGGACTTGAACCCAGATTCCCTGGGTCTTAGTTATCTGACCTTTTACATGAAGAGCCCCTAGAGGATAGCAGGGGAAGGCAGTAAGCAGCTCTGTCAACCATGGGGCTGGGAGACAACCGTCCAAGTCTAGCTTTCACTGTCTTTGTGACCTGTGCCTCATTTCAACTCTGTACAAACCTCTTTTATGGTCTGATGCTAATTTGGGGTTCGGTGACTGACCCCCATACTCCCTGGCCCTTTTCTTTCGATTTTGGGACAAGATCTCACTTCTTAGTCCAAGCTGTCCTCAAACTTGTATTGTGCTGGGATCGAAGGTGTGACCTGCCGTGTGCCTGGGTGTGGCTGTTTCTTGGCTATATGCTATGTGTCCAGTCACTGCCTGGCTTGTCTGTTGTTCAGGTAATGACCCCACGCTCCCTGGCAAGGGCTCCTCAGTGCTGTGTCCACCCCGGGTCCTACAGGCCCTTGGAAGATAAGTGTCTTTATTTGCAGGTGAAGAAACGGGGGGGGGGGGGGGGGGGGCGGAAAGTGGAGGTGGAGATCTGGAGGGCAGGATGCAAATAAGGTCTGGAGCCCAGGACTGAGTGCCCTCCCCAGCTGCTGCCCCAAGCCTGGACCAGGGGGCGGGGTGGTTTGGGGGCGTGGCCTGCCTGGGCCCTTATTGGCTGCTCAGAGGCTCAACCGGAGAATAAAGCCCTGGATCCCAGTGTCCTGCCAACCTTCTGCTCTTCTAGGATACAAACACAATCTGCCCAACTCGCTTGCTCTGTCCAGCTCCTTCTGTACCGGGTACGTGGACCCCAGCCTCACCCCACGATTGACAGCTGGGGACAGCCCGAGTGGGGTTCTGGGGAAGGGGGAGAGGGGCTGGGGCGCGTCCAGTTTAAGTCTCCGTGTTCTGATCTGTAAAATGGGACGATGGTAGGACCTTCCAGCTCAGGATGTCATCGGGGTGGGATGTGACAGGCTGTCTTTGCTGAGTGCTTGCATGAGCGAAATGACAAGGAAGGGGCTTCTTCCTGAGAGCTCAAGAGCTCATGCCTTGCACCAGCCACCTTTGCCAGGATCCCCTGTGCCTTTTCCTCTCGTACATGTCATTATCTATGGAGGCTGTGGGACTGGTCTCTGGGGTGAGAATCAGTATGGAGTACCCTGCCCATTCCTCCAAAGGTCCCAATGCTGCAGCCTGGGACAAGGACCAGGTGGAGCTCCCCAAAGCCACCTGGAAGGGGTCTGCATAGTGGAAACTATCCCCTGGCCAACTACCCCCACCATCAGCTGGGCCTTTTAGGTCCAGAGAAGGCCCAGTGTGTCGGGATGGGGCTAGCCAGGAGCTGAAGGATAAACCAAATCTGGAGGTATTCTTGCTCTGATCGCCATTCTTCCTTGATGTCATTTAAGAGGTCTGCTAGAAAGGGGAGTCTGGTGGGCTTGCCTGTAATCTCAGCACTTGAGAGACTGAGGCAGGAGGATCACCATGAGTTTGAGTCTCTCTCTTAAGACAGGCAGGAAAATCACAAGGAGTTTGAGTCTTTCCTACACTCACACACATGCATGCACACATGTGTCTTACATGTGGATGCTCAAAAGAGTTACCATCTGCCTGGGTTTGATCTTACTTGACCCTGGATCTCCCTTGGGACTTCTCACAGGGCTACAAGGTGACAGTGGCTGAGCCAATGTTAATCCAAAGTTTTCCTCATTGTCATGGCTACCAAAGGAACCTCTTGGTACCATTGACCAAACTTGAGTTTGTTATGTAGCCTGTACCTGGATCAAGGCTTCCTGTCAATGCAGGAGCATGCGATGAGGGTGGACCCGGGATCTGTGCTGCCTCTCTGTCCCCCACACCAGGAAAAAAATTCTGTATTTTTTTTTTTCGAGACAGGGTTTCTCTGGGTAACAGCCCTGGCTGTCCTGGACTCACTTTGTAGACCAGGCTGGCCTCGAACTCACAGAGATCTGCCTGCCTCTGCCTCCCAAGCGCTGGGATTAAAGGCGAGCACCACCAACGCCCGGCTCTGTAATTGTATTTTGTTTTAAATGAGCGCCTTTCCAGGCTTAATGCTGGGCTCCCAGGTCTTTTTGGGTTTTGTTGCTGTTGTTGTTTTTTGCATTGTTTTGTTTTGAAACAGGGCCTCAAACTCACTACATTGCCAAGGTTGACCTTGAAATGCCTAATCCTCTTGCCTTTACCTCCCAAGTGATGGGATTACAGGCCTGCACCAAGCCCAGAGTCTCATTTTTTAAAATATGTATGTGTCGAACACTGGACATGGCAGGGCACACCTGTGATCCCAGCAATTGGGAGACAGAGGTAAGAAGAATAAGAATTTAAAGTTAGGCTAGGTTACATAGTAAGAACATACTGGATTTTTAAAAAGCATATGTGAAGTTGGGGGATGGCTGAGGCTGTGAAGGGTTTCCCATGAAAGCATGAGGACCTGTGCCCATAACCCCAGAACACACATCAAAATGCCAAGCACACCAAAAATGCTGGAGATCCCAGCACTAGGGAGCAAGAGACAGGAAGATCTCAGGGGTTGTCTGGCCAGCCAGTCTAAGTGAATCAGTGAGTCCAGGCTCAGTGAGAGGCCCTGTCTCAGAAAATAAGCTGGAAAGCAATTGAGGAAGACACCTGATATTGACCTCTGTTATCTGCACACATATGTGCTTGTGCACACACACACACGTTTAAGTAATATATAATAGGACAAAATGATGAGCATAGAGGGGTGCTGTGGACCCGAGGGCCTCTCTCCATAGGGATCCTACTTGCCCCGTTTTGGACATGCTGGCATGCTCTGAGCTCATGGAAACAGATCAGCTGGGATTGGTTCCTGGTGACTTTGCAGTAACAGACCCTGGCTGCTCTTGGACTTGCTTTATCCTCATTCCCCTTCCCCAGAATTTACCTAAGGCTGCAGCCTAAGGACATTTCTGAGGGCTTGGCCACCTACTTGGCCAGCAGGTGGCCTAGTTGAGATTTGATTCTGTGCCCTTTCCTTATCATCATGGGTATGAAGGAGGGATCATAGAGCTTAGGGGTGCAGCCTCTCTTGACCCTCTATATCTCCTTCCTGCCCCCCCAGCCATGGCTGCCCAGGAGCCCCTGCACGTGAAGACCCCGGTGCGTGACAGCATGGCACTGTCCAAAGTGGCCGGCACTAGCGTGTACCTAAAGATGGACAGCTCTCAGCCCTCAGGCTCCTTCAAGATCCGAGGCATTGGGCATCTCTGCAAGACGGTACAGGGCAGGGTGGCATCCTGACAGGAGGGGCAATCCATTGTATCTGAGAGTTGGGCAGGTGTGCAGATACACACCCAGGATTCCAAGGTGGCAGGAAGGTAGAAGGTGAATGGCATCCTAGGCTGCATAGCAAGAATCTGTCTCTAAAGAAATAATAATAGGGCTGGAGAGATGGCTCAGCAGTTAAGAGTACTGGCTGCTCTCCCAGCGGACCCAGGTTCAATTCCCAGCACCCACATGGCAGTTCACAGCTGTCTGTAACTCCAAGATCTGACACCCTCACACAGACATAGATTCAGGCAAAACACCAATGTACATAAAATTAAAATAAATGAATTATCTTTTAAAAGGAATGATAATAATTTTAGGGGCTGGAGTTTAGACATCTCAGCAGTTAGGAGCACTGGCTGCTCTGGCAGGGGACCTGAGTTCAGTTCCCAGCACCCACATGGTAGCTCATAACCACCTGTAACTCCAACTCCAGGGGAACTGACACCCTCTTCTGGTTTCCAGAAGCAACTGCAGTCACATGCACATAATTAAAAATAAATAAATATTGGGCTGGAGAGATAGCTCAGCAGCTAGGAATACATGGCCTCTCTCAGAAGACCAGCGCTCACTCAGGATCCAAGTCAGTGAGTGGTTCCCCTGTAACTCCAGCTTCAGGGCATCCAGTGCTCTCTTCTGCCCTCTACAGGCGACACATGCACTCAGACACACACACATAAATTAAATCCTTTTTTTCTTTTTCTTTTCTTTTCTTTTTTTTTTCCTTTTTTTTTTTTGAGAGAGAGAGTTTCTCTGCGTGACAGAGCCCTGGTTGTCCTGGATCCACTTTGTAGACCAGGCTGCCCTCAAACTCACAGAGATCCAAAATGTTTAAAAAGAAAATAATTTTTAGCTGGGCGTGGTGGTGCACACCTTTAATTCCAGCACTTGGGAGGCAGAGGCAGGTGGATCACTGTGAGTTGGAGGCCAGCCTGGGGTCTACAAAGGAAGTCCCAGACAGCCAGGGCTACACAGTAAAACTCTGTCTTGAAAAACTATAAAAAAAAAAAAAAGAATAGGTTTCACATATCATGACTCTCTCTGGCTAAGGTCCCTACATATTGACACCTGTCCCCTTATCCCAGCTAGACTCCTTGGGGGAGATATACCTTAGGGAGGGTGGTTCAGATACTAAGAGCAGGAAGGTGAGTTCAGCATAGATTGAAGATGTCCCAGTGGGAGAGAGGAGTCTAGGCAGGGACTGAGGGGTGGCCTTACCCCCTCCTCTTGTCTCCACAGAGGGCAAAACAAGGCTGTAAACATTTTGTCTGCTCTTCAGGTAAGTGCCCAGGCAGCTTTCTTTCTCTTCCTATTCTGGGCTGTGTGTCCTGGGGCCACGCCCTTCTTCTCTCTGGACCCTGGTCTCTGCAACAATGTATCCGTTCACAGCAGTCCAGATTTAGGGTTCCAGAATGAGGCAGAGGTCGCTCAAGAGGAAAGGGGAGTCCTGAACCTGATATAAAAGGAATGACCAGGGTCTGGAGAGATGTCTCAGTGGTTAAGAGCACTGGCTGCTCTTCCAGAGGACCCAGGTTCAAATCCCAGCACCCACATGGCAGCTCACAGCTGTCTGTAACTCCTGTTCCAGAGGATCTGCCACCCTTACACAGACATACATGCAGTCAAAAACACCAATGTACATAAATAAAAATAAATAAATTTTAAAAATAAAATTACAGCCGGGCAGTGGTGGCGCACGCCTTTAATCCCAGCACTTGGGAGGCAGAGGCAGGCGGATCTTTGCGAGTTCGAGGCCAGCCTGGTCTACAAATTGAGTCCAGGACAGCCAGGGCTACACAGAGAAACCCTGTCTCGAAAAACCAAAAAAAAAGAAAAAAAAAAAATAAAATTACAAATTTACTAAAAAAAAAAAAGAAAAAAAAAGAATGACCAGCACCCCCAGGGTCCCAGACCCTCTTTACTGACACACCCTCTCCATTGTCACCCTGATAGCGGGCAACGCTGGCATGGCAACTGCCTATGCAGCCAGGAGGCTGGGCATCCCAGCCACTATTGTTGTGCCCAGCACCACACCTGCTGTCACCATCGAACGGCTCAAGAATGAAGGTGCCACAGTTGAAGTGGTGGGAGAGGTGAGTGCAGACCCATCTGTAGGTGGCAGGACTAAGGGAGTGGACAGAGTCCCCCGTCATCTCAATCTCTTCCTGCCCCTGTCCCTGCAGATGCTGGATGATGCCACCCAACTGGCCAAGGCTCTGGAAAAGAACAACCCAGGTTGGGTGTACATCCCCCCCTTCGATGACCCCCTCATCTGGTAGGTTGGGGCCACCCTACTCCCACCTGCGGGTATCTGCCATAATGCGTAGTTTCCTCTGGTTCTCTGTACTGCACACCCAGTATGTGCAGGAGAGAACACACAAACACCCAGATGCACACATCGGTGATGAGGGGGTCCCAGACGCAGAGACTCAGAGAGATCAGCTCATCTGGGGGTGACTAAGAACAAATGAGCTGGGGACGCTTCAATGAAAGTGGCTCTTGTGTTCCAGCATCTGCCATGGGCAACCGAACCTCAGCCCCTGGGGACCCTGGCAGTCTGTGGGAAGTGAGCGTTCAAGGAATGTGCCCACTGGTGGACAGGAAGTGGGGGGGGGTTATCCACCAACACCCATAGCCATCCCCCTCTCTCAGGGGGTCTTGTCTCCTACACAGTGTCCTGTGAGGCCATGGCTGGACTGGGAGAGGGCAGGGGCCAGCTCCGAGGTTCATCACTGCCTGGGATAGAGGCAAATACAGACCGTAGCTGGCATCTTTGACCAGCCATTGGGTCTCAGGAAGCCCAGCCCTGACCTGCCACCCTTCTCCTGCCCAGGGAAGGCCACACTTCCATTGTGAAGGAACTGAAGGAGACGCTGAGTGCCAAGCCTGGGGCCATCGTGCTGTCTGTGGGCGGTGGGGGCCTGCTGTGTGGAGTGGTCCAGGGGCTGCGGGAGGTGGGCTGGGAGGATGTGCCCATCATCGCCATGGAGACCATCGGTGCCCACAGCTTCCATGCTGCCGTCAAGGAAGGAAAGCTGGTCACCCTGCCCAAGATCACCAGGTGAGCCTGGGTCACCTCTTTGTTTTACAAGCAGTGAGACTGAGACTGGTCACTTGACCAAAGCCACATGCTGTGTGTGGAATGGCTGGGCCTTGAACACAAGTCTGTTCATGTGACAGTGGTGGTAAGTGATGTCAGTCACTTCTTGATGTCCACATGCCTCATTTCTTCACTGGCCTCTTAATTAGGCCTTCAAAACATCCAAGACCCTGGCTGATCCTGGACACAGGGTGGGGGGAAAAACACCCTCTTGCCTCAAAGAACTTATAATCAAACCCCAAAACAGCAGCTTAAACAAAATTGAACTTTATTTCTCCCTACTTAAAAAAAGAAAAAGAGAAAGCCTATTAGGGACAACTTCCTGAAGCTGGGGACTGAGTTCCATTGCCCCACCACTCTGAGTGTGTTGACCTAGGGTCCAAAGTGACTGCTTTTGTGCCAGTCACCACACCCACACTCCGTCTGCAGAGGAAGTGAGGGCAGGACACATCTAAACTTTAAAGACAAAGTGGGGCTGCTCCTCAGCTGCCAGTGGGGTTACACCCCAGCAAACCCATCATTAAGAGTTAAAATTGTGAATGAGTTGAACCTGGTCTGCTGGACCCCTTACCTAAGCTGTTTGGCACACAGTACAGAACTGGTTGTTTCCAGCTGATACCCTGGTAGAGAGCTGTGGGTTGCGGCTGCCAGCCAGCATTGCAAGAGCGAGTTGCACTGCAAACCCATAGTCTGGGGAAAGGTCCAAATTCAACTTACAAAGTCTGGTTTGTACCAAGTGTGGATGGCTTTTGCACCACAAGGTTTAACTCTCATAGACCAACTTTCAGCAATCAGACCTCCTCTTATCATCCATTGGGCAGAACTTGTTCACATGGCCACACCTAGCTGCAAGGGAAGCTGAGCAAGGTTTGTACTAGGCGCCCATATGCCCTTCTGCCCTCACTTCCTCTTTACAGACAGAATTGCAGGTAGGGGAAGGAGACAAGTGAGCAAAGTAGGTGGAGGTTACAAGCTGGAGGCAGGGCAGCAAGGTCTTCAGGCATATCAGAATCAGGCTAGTTTGATGGGTGTTGTGACTGGCACAAAAGCAGCCACTTTGGACCCTAGGTCAACACACTCAGAGTGGTGGGGCAACAGAGTCAAGGAACTCACTCCCCAGCTAGAAGAGACTTATAGAGAGGGGACAGTGTGTCATAGGTAGGGAAAGATAAATCAGGTAAGGAATTCTCCCAGATTTCTGGGCATGATGTAACCGTTGGGACTGATATTGTCTGCTACCACTATTCTTTCCTGTCAGAAGGAATATATGTGCAGTGGCTGGCACTCAAGCAGCCATTCTGGACCCTAAGTTAATGTGACCTTGGGGCAGCTACTGCCCCATCTGTTCCCGTTTCCCCTTCTATAAAACTGAGCTTAGGAAGTATGTGGCACCTGATACTTTTGGAAGGACTAGCTCTCCCTATATTTGTTACAGTGTGGGAGGGCTATTTGAGAACTTCAGGTAAGCCATGGGACTAAGGAATCCCTCTGGAAGAGGAGGCCTTCATCTCGGGCCTGGGAGGTTGGGGAAGGAGACAAGTGAGCTAAGTAGGTGGAGGTTACGAGCTGGGGGCAGGGCAGCAAGGTCTTCATACATATCAGAATCAGGCTAGTTTGATGCCCTAGACCCCCGTGCAGGTTCCTGGGGCTGGGCAGGGGTCACCCATTCCCACCCTCCCCTGTGGTCCTGTCTCTCATGTGCATCCTTCTGCCTTGTCTCCTCTCTGTGCCCATCCTGTCCTCACTCCCACCTCCCAGCGTCGCTAAAGCCTTGGGTGTAAACACTGTGGGGGCGCAGACCCTGAAGCTGTTTTACGAGCACCCCATTTTCTCTGAGGTCATCTCAGACCAGGAGGCTGTGGCTGCCATTGAGAAGTTTGTGGGTATGTTCTGTGGGATCTTTTTGTCCTTGGTTTTATCCCTCAGTCTAGAATGTCTTATGGAGGAAGCTAAAGCAGTGGTAAAAAAGAAACACTAAGGTGGCTCATGAAAATTTGAACCTGGTAACCATGACAGCAGGGAGGACAAACTAGCTTTTAAAGTACCAGTTTTGAGTTGGGCGTGGTGGCGCACACCTTTAATCCCAGCGCTCAGGAGGCAGAGGCAGGCGGATCTCTGTGAGTTCAAGGCCACCCTGGTCTACAAAGTGAGTCCAGGACAGCCAGGGCTGTTACAAAGAGAAACCCTGTCTTGAAAAACCAAAAAGAAAAAAAGCCAGCTTTCCTGGTAGCCAGAGTCAAAAGGGAAAGGACCGAGAGGAGTTGGATTTGGAGGTGGTCTGTAATGGAACTTTCTCTGAGTTCAGCTTTGAACAAGAGGGCCAAAGAAAACAAAAGTAGCACACACTGCCAGCTAGTAATACTCCCGGCTTGCTCCCACGTGCCTAGCAACCATCTCAGATGCCTGAGAACCCTTAACACAAGCTGAAGAAACCGAGGCTGGGCTCAGAACAAAAGGTCCAGGCCACAGTGAGAGGTTTGGTCCAAGACTTAACCATGTTGAGAACTGATCAGCCCCTCCCCCGCAGATGACGAGAAGATCCTGGTGGAGCCGGCATGTGGTGCAGCGCTGGCGGCAGTGTACAGTGGCGTGGTGCGCAGGCTGCAGGGTGAAGGCCTGCTGCAAGCCCCGCTGGCCTCGTTGGTGGTCATCGTGTGTGGTGGCAGCAACATCAGCCTGGCACAGCTGCGGGCATTAAAGGTGCAGCTGGGCCTCAACGGGCTGCCCAAGTGATGCCTGTTGCTGCCATGCTTATCCCTGAGTAGAGTGGGCAGGGGATGCACCTGACAGTGGCCCCACCTTCCCTTACCTGTGTTTATAATGTGCACTTTTCCACTGTAAATAATATATATATATATTTATAAAGCAAAGGTCTTTTGAGTTTTGTTTGTTCTTGACATGGGGTCCATGTGGCAGCCCAGGCAGGCCTCAACCTGGAGATCCTCCTGCCTCAGCCTCCTGAGTGCTGGGATGACAGGCACTGGTACATCTTCCCTGGCTCTCAAAGGAGCAATGCTCCCCACCCACACTCTGGAGACTTGGGTTTCCCAGTGGACTGGTATAAGAATGGGGCCTGCACACTCACAAATCAGGAGAGGGGACCACAGCTAAGCCACAAAGGGACTTAGGGTGGGGGGCCAAAGCAGCTGCAGGATGCATAGCCACAGGACGTAAGGACACTGGACATCACAACCTAACTTGAAGTCCTTACTGACAGGACAAGGGCATCCTGAAACACAGCAGCCCCACCCATGTGTGTGGAAAACCAGCCCTGGCTGCAGAGCGGGGAAGGTGAATTTGAACTTGGTGAAAAACACAACCCCTGCTTCCAACAAAACTCAGAACACATGTCAGGCATTGGGCTGGCTGGGGTAAAGCCACCCACCCCTCAGGACCTCGGTTCACAGGTTGTGAGCTCTCTGTGCTCCAGAGCTGGGCAGCCTGAGACCACAGAGAGGACTTGGTTCCATGTGGGTCTCTGGACCCCCACAGTAGGATTTAAGGTCTTAGTGGTTAGCAGGGTGGGCCAGACTAGGACCCAGAAAGTAGGATTTGAGATGGATGCTGACAGATGTTGAGAAGGGTTAATGAACAGATGGACTGACAGGGATAAATGGGCAGACAGATGGAGGAACAGACAAATGAACAGAGACAGATGGGTGAACGGAGGGATGAAAAACAGACAATAGGAATGGTGGTCCATGTAAACCCAGCAAGTGAGAGGTGGAGGCAGGTGATCACAAGTTCAAGACCAGACCAGCCCAAGTTACAAAGCCAAGGCTCTGTCTCAAAACCAAAGGAAAGGGGTATGCAGCTCTGGATGGGTGGGTGGGCAGATGGATGGGCGAGTGAGCAGGTGGCTCAGTGGATGAGTGCAGAGATGGTAGGACAGATGGGACAGTGGATGACAGACGGGCAAAACAGCAGGTAATGGGTGGACTGATGGGCAGGTGGCTGGCTATGCCAATGGACAGTGGGTAAGTGGACTGGCACAGGAGTGAAAGGACAGGTGGAAGGAGAGAACAATAGACAGGTTGAGGTGCCGCCTCACGAGGCCCCTCCTGTTTAATGGGAGCACAGCCTGGGCTTCACTTCCCACAGCACAGAACCAGGGACACCTTCCAGGAGGCCAAGGGCAGGCTTGGCTGGGGAAGGGTGGGAGTGTGGGTAATGGTCTTCCCCTCCTACAGAAAGAAGACTTAAGACCCTGCAGCTACAAGCAGCCAGAAACTTTGGTTTTTGTTTTCAAGCTTCTGCTCTCAGGAAAGCTGCCCAGAAGGGGATGGGCCCCCAAGCCAGTAGTGACAGCAATGAGAAGCCCTATCGGTGTCCCCCACACACTGAGGGACCAGCACTAGGAGAATGGCACCCACGATCCCATCAGGCCCAAAGCTGAGCATAAGCTCCAGCCCACTGGTGACAGGGACAGAAACTGCTGTGAAGGGGCGGAGGGCTGGGGACGGACAGTCAGCTCTGAGCCTACTGAGTTTATGTCCTTGTGAAGAAGACCCCTGGGACCACAGTCCAGTGACGACCGAGCCCCGAAGGGTGGACAGCAGGTGTGTGACCCTACTGGCCACATAGGATGAAGGCAGCTGAGCGGAGGCAGAGTCTCAGTTCCAGGGGAACCTGATGGGCGAGAACATCCAGAGATCGGGCTGGCCCATGTGCAGCATGTTGTAGAACGGTGATTTACTCCACTGGAACGGGGGCAACTGGTCCCACGTGGGTCCACTGGCTGCCAACATGCTCAAGTACTTAGCCAATGAAAAGCTGGTTACCTGAGGGCCAGAGAGCATTTCAATAAGCTGATGGGGCCCGACTGCCACCCTGACCTTTCCTCAGAACACTGTTCTGAAACTGACCCCAAAGCAGATGTCCCTGTAACCTGACCCAACTTCAGTGCCGGTTTGATCTCTGAACCTGCACCAGTCCCACCCATCCTTCCCCAGGGCATGTGACAACTGGCTTGTATGACGAACCTTCACATCGATGCCACCATGGGCACGCTGGTGCAGGGCCTGAAATGGGTAGGAGCCATTGGCAGGGTTGAGGTCAGAGCGTGCGGAGATGGCATTCTCCGCATTGGGCTTCGGCTTGCAGCCATCACACAGCGACAGAGGGTCATGAAGGAAGTCATTGTACCTGGGTGCAGAAGGAAGGGACAACAGTTACCCTAAGGTAAGCCAAGCTCCTCATGACACAGAGTGGTCTTGAAGCTGCCTGAACTTTCTGGGCTTCTTCCAACACCAACCTTGTCACCACCCTTGGCTCAGGCGGGACCAGATGTAAACCACCCTCAACCCTCCACAGGGTCGTCCTAGCCTTCTCACTCAACTCTTCCTAGGGGATATTCTCCAGGACATTCCCCCAAGAAGGACAGACACCCAGTCTACTCCTTGACAGCGTCTGTGGGGACCAGGTTGCCCAGCCACATTTAAGCTCCAGCCAGGTCCTGGGTAGGCATCTCCACCTCCCAGAGGAAAGGGACTCCCTACAGATGGTGAGGAGCAGAGCCCACCACCTGTAGACCAAGGCTGGTGGCAGGGTTCAGAGGCACTGTCACACACAAGGGCTGCTCTCTGCACCAAGCCGGGAGTGTGCTGACCCACCTCATGAGCCGGATCATGGAGTCCAAGTCCTCCACCAGCGACTGATCCCTACGGAAGATCTGGGCTCGAGGGTTCTTGGTGTACGAGAACCAGTCTCCGTACTGGTCCACCAGGGCCTGTAGCCCACTAGTGTTGAATACAATCTCAAAGAACCTGCCGAGACAAGGGTGGTCACCCACAAGTCCCACTGGCCACACAGCTGGCTGTGACAGCAGGGTTGCTGTCACTGAAGTCAGGTTGCAACAAGGCCCTCTTGTACTGTTGGGGATGAACCTGGGCCCTCAAATCCTATTTTACTATTCTCTGACTATGGAGCTGCAGGTGAGCCAGGATCCCTGCCTCAGTTTCCACATCTGTGGAATGAGAACATGCTACTGTACTCACGTATCATGGTCACAAGGACCTAATGCCAGCCTGGGAAAGCACATGATATGGGGAGCTCTGAAGAATCCAGCTAAGACTGGGTTTGTTGGGACTCAGGCTGCCCCAGCCATGCTTCAGTCTCAGCCCGAGTGCTGCATGAGCATCTCTGCCCCTAGGAGGCAAGGGCAGATACAGCTGAATTCCCAACAATGCCCATTCCCAAGGTGTGGCCACCCCAACCCACCCTGCAGCAAGTACTACAAACTGAAGTCACACATGAGGTAGAGCTTTCCCAGCAGGAGAGGGGCTGGGGTAGTTCTCCTTTTTCTGCATGTTTAAAATGTCCCCTGGGGAAGGACCCTGCCTCAGGGAGGACCAAAGGGAGGGCCATGAAAAAAGGACACATACGGGATGTTGTAGCTAGCCCAGTAGGTTTTCGTGTACAGCTCTGACGTCTGGTCGGCCACCACCACCATGCCCCTGAGACCAAGACAGATGGGCAAAGAAAGTTAGGAGACGCTCTGAGGGCACAGCCAGTGTGAGGGCCCTCATTGCCCTGAGCAGAAACTGTGTTCTGTCCTGAACCTCCTGCTCCCATCAGGCGCAACCCTCCTTTAGCCTCCCATTGCCCCAGGGACTCACGGGATCTGTTCTAGGATGGTAAGCACCCGGCTTCCAGGGTTGGGCTCATTGGGGATGAACGCCTTGTAGTCCACAATCATCCACTGGTTATTATAGCTGCCAGACACAAGAAAGGAACTATGTCAAGCCTGGAACCCTTCTCCAGCCCTCTCTAGCACATCACTCTTGTCCCAGTACCCCATATAACCAGAACTCATGGACAGCACCCTGACTCCTGGACAGCTTGACCAGGAGCCCACAAAACACTATACTGTGAGCTGTCTCCCAGCTCAAGTATAGCCAGCCCATGGCTCCCTAGCACTTCCTAAAGTAAAGGTCAGGCGCTCTGGGACCCACCCACTTCCGATGCCTGTTCCCAGGCCTCACCCCATGCACAGTCTCTGCCTCTACAGATCAGAGCCCTCTAATTACATTTCTTCCAGCTGGACAATCCCCCAGGGGAGGAGCTTGCAGGAGAGGAGAAAAGAAAATCCTTTCCTTCTTGAACCTCAGTTTCCCCATGTATAAAACAAGGAAGGGGCTCAAGCTATCCCAGTGAGCATCTGTGAGAAGGGGCTAGGCAGAGAGTCCTGGAACCCAATGAGTTCTCTCTGGTCTGAGTACTATATGGTCCCCAAGTAGGGGCTGTAGAACAGGAACGCACTCACGTGCCACTGTTGTACCGCTTGAAGACCTCTGTCCAAGAGGCTCCATCCAAGGCCAGGCGGTTGGCCACGATGTTTCGAATCCACTCCAGCACACAGCCTTGGGGCTGAACGTACTTCCACAAGTCTGGGTTCTTGTTGCCAATGGTGGTCTCCAGGGTGACCTGTGAGAAAGTGGGCTGTAGACTCCACATGGCAGCTCGGTTGGTCTTGGCTCAGAAGTCTATGTTTTCCTCACAGCCCTAACCGGCTTAGCTGCATACCTGGGAAAGCACTTGGGTTGAGGGAGACCCAGTACCAGCTCTGCCTTGGGGCCCAGACTCTGGGGAGCCCAGAGTAGCACTCCTAGAGTACCTCTCTTGTCACAGGGTGAGCTCTCCCCAAAAGACAGTATCTCATTCCCACTCCTTCTCTCAGTTCCACAGGGACAGCTGGTGGCTTGAGGCTCTTCACCTGAAGTCGCAGCAGCCAGAAACTTGGGAAGACCCCAGCCCCTCTGTCTTGGAGTCACAAGCCTTCCAGTGATGCTTATGAAGCCTCTCACCTCACTGTCCCTTGGAGCCCTCATGTGTCTACATAAACACACCTTTCTTCTCATTGGTCAAAACTAAGGCAGAACCAGCCAGGCGTGGCTGTGCATGCCTGTAACCCAGTACTTACGAGGCAGAGGCAGGAGGAGTGCTACGAGTTCAAGGTGAGCCTGGTCTATGGTGAGCTCCAGACTAGCCAGGCTACAGAGTAAGACCCATCTCAGACAAAAGAGCAGAGCTCGGATCAACAGCCAAACAAAGCCTGTGAAACTTAAGCTCCACATGGCCACATTCTGGCAGAGGGAGAATCTCAACAGCTGAGTCCCACCCTCCCCAGAGACACAGTCACACATTGATGGCCCCTCCTGGAAGACAGGAGTGCCGAGACCAGGAGAAGCTAAGAAACAAGCCCACCAGCTGCTTGTGGCTGGTGAGCAGACCCGCCGGCTGCCTGGCCTGAAACCTGTTTCATCTCCTGTGCCCCTTTACACAGGGAGGCTAAGAAAAGCCAAAAGTTGTCAGGACCCACACAAGAGAGTGTATTAAAATTTTATTTGTTTTGGAGGCATTTACAATCACACTGTACCACAGGCTGGCTTCAAACTCTTGGTTATTTGAAGGGGCTGATAGATTAATATAAGTTAGATTTAGTGAATACCTAGGTTTCTGATACAGTCTTTTAATTCGGGGCATGAAGATCAACTTTGCTGTGAGCAATTAGCTTATCAGCTTATGGATGAAGTCAGGTGAAATGAGGGGAGTCTCTTTGGACTGAAAAACAAGGTTGAAGCCAGGTGAAAGAAGGAAAGACTTTATGACCTGGCATTGCTTTCAACTGCTAAGTGGGCAGAGCCCAACTTAAGCTGAAGCAGGTGGAACAAGGAGTGATCCTATTTAAGGACAAGTGGATGACGCCAGAGGGGCGCGTGCGTGCTAAGGGCCCCCGATATGAGAGAGCTCCGAGAGTCCTGCTGGAGAAAGTTCTGGTAGACCAATGGCCAGATCTCCCTGAGGCAGAAGGAAGCTGGTGAGCAGAGAAAGCCTCGGCAAGACAGCAAAAGGCCAAGGACTAAACCCTGTGGCTCAGCTTTTGCCTAGAGGGGTTTGACCTGTCCGAACAGTGGCCTGAACGGAACTGTGGCCAGCTTTAAAGACTGAGGCAGAACGGCAGAGTTGCTGATACGAAGGAAGTAAGGTGGCCTACAGACGCTGAGGTCTCCCAGAGAGAAGAAAGCCTCAAGCCTTATTTAAAGTGAGACCCTGACGAACCTGCGTCTGAGCTATTCCAGAAAAAGGACTGCTAAGTGCGTTAAAGAGTCTACCCCGAGACTGGTTTCCTGACGACTGAGGACCTGCCCCAGAGACTGTATCATTCTAAAAGGGTATGAAAGTAGTTGTTATGATTATCAATAGGTTTAGTGGATAGGTTAAAGGGGTTGTAGGAATTTATAGGATTAATAGTTAAGAAATTGCTGGTGTTTGTTATAAGTGAATTTAATAAATAAATAAGAGTTAAATAAATAATAATTTAAAAGCTCGGTTTCAGTTATTCTCTTGCCTCCGCTTCCCAAGTGCTAGGAGTTCAGGTGTGAGCCCAGACCAGCGTTTTAAAGAGGACAAGGAAGCCCGGCATGGTGGCGCATGCCTTTAATCCCAGCATTTGAGAGGCAGAAGCAGGTCGATCTCTGTGAGTTCAAGGCCAGCCTGGTCAACAAAGCAAGTCCAAGACAGCCAGGGCTACATAGAAAAACCCTGTCTCAAAAAAAAAAAAAAAAAAGACAATAAAGCAATAAAGCCAGGCACGATGCACACCATTTAACCCCAGCACTAGTGAGGTGGAAGTAGGAGGATGGAGTATCAGGAGCTTAAGGAAACCTCAGCTACACAGGCCAGCCTGGTACACACTCATGTGCCCTGTCTTAGAAAACCAGAATGAGGCCGGGTGTAGTGGCACACGCCTTTAATCCCAGCACTTGGGAGGCAGAGGCAGGTGGATCTCTGTGAGTTCGAGGCCAGCCTGGCCTACAAAGTGAGTCCAGGGCAGCCAGAGCTGTTACACAGAGAAACCCTGTCTCGAAAAACCAAATGAAAAATATAAAGAGAAAAAAAATGTTATCTAAGCTAGGCCTGGCATAGGCATGTAATTTCAGAAGGCTGAGGAAAGAGGGTTACTGGCCTGGGCTACATACTGAGTTCCAGGACAGCCTGAGCTATAGAGGGATACACTCCCCTAAAATAAGTGGTAACTAAATAAATAAGGCAAAAACACAAAAATGAAAAATAAAAGTTGGGTAGAATGGCCCATACCTTTAAACTCAGCACTTGGGAAGCAGAGGCAAGTAGACCTCTCTGAATTCAAGTCCAGCCTGGTCTATAGAGCAAATTCTAAGCAAACCAGGGCTATATGTCTCAATAGAAAAACAAATAAATAAAACAAGAGTCTGCGGTCACCAGAATCCTACACTGTAAAAGGGGTCTATGACACAAACACAGGGAAAGGCAGTGTTTTTGGTGGCTTCTGTGCTGGGCCAGTGACAAAGCCCAGGGTTCCAACACACACACACATACACACACACACACACACACACACACACACACACACACACACACACAACCTTCTAGGATGTGGGAGAAGCTTGTTGGCCTGAGGCTTCTGTGACTACAGCTCTGAGGGCTACCTCCCACCTCCTGGCCCTCTCAAGCCTTTCCCACACTAGGAAGAAGAACTGGGACATGAGTCCCATCACGCCTGCTAGTGCCCTTGCATCCACTGCACCCAGGGCATTTTACACAGCGAAGTCTGTCTCCTGGCAGCATCAGTCTGTGATCTCAGGCGCCAGGAACAGATTTCTAAAGGGGCCTGGATGCCAGCCAGGGAGCAGAGGAAACAAAACACTGTAAACAGCAGTTCCTCAGACTGTGGCCAGGTTAGGGGGTGGGGAGAGGGGAAGGCAGGGGGAGAGCAAGATCACTGGCAAAAAGGAGGTGTTTATGCTGAACACAGAAAAACAAACCAAGGCCACTGTGCTCAAAGGTTTTGCAAAGATCCCCAAGACAAGTAGCTCTGAAGGACAGGCTCTCTCAGAGCTCAGAGGCCCTGGATACCTCATCCTTCACTGTACTCCCAGAGCCTCTGTGTGCCATGTCCCCAGGGAGCATGTGACTCAGCCACTCACCAGCCCACTGCCCAGGATGTAGAAGTCGTCGCTGGAGAAGATGGTACCCGGGTAAGACGAAAAGACCAAGCTGTTGCCAGGAACCAGGGGGTAGTCCTCTGGGGAGGGGAGGAAAGGCTGGTCACACAGGCTCTGTGGGGACTCCATACTCCATCCCACAAGGCTGGAGTCTCAAGTGAGGAGCAGGTAGCCCTCAGGAGGCCCACTTTTAACCCTTCAGTCATCTGTCACCGCAAAGGAGGCCCTTCAAATGAAATATGTAGGTGGCACCTGCCTGGAATGCTAGTTACCAGGAGGGTGAGGCAGGAGGACCACCCTACTAAGTTCAAAGCCACCCGGGCTACACAGTGAGTTCAAGGCCAGCCAGAGCTGCATGATGAGACTCTAATTCAAAAAGGAAGAGGGGGTGAGGTAGAAGAGGAGGAAGATGAGGAGGACATAGAAGCGGAGAAGGGGTAGAGGGAGGAGGGAAAAGGGGGAAGAGGAAGAAAGGGCAGAAGGAGGAGCAGGAAAAGGAAAGGGAAGAGCCCCTCTGACTGTCTCTACTGCTTCCATAACAAACTTGCAATCTGATGAACAGCAAGATGCTCCTCAATGTAGCTGGAAACAGATTTTCCTTAAACATTGCTGAATGGTGAGTTAGTTTTTAAAGGCTGCAAATAAATAAACTCACTTCAAAATGTACATGGATCTAACTTCATCAGGAGGATCTGCAATGAGGAGCTCAGAGTGTGGTGGGTGAAATCTGAGATTACACACAACTGATACCAAACGAGGAACAAAACAATGCAAAAATAAAAAAGGACCTTTGCTTAGCTACAAGAAAACAACCAATCTACAGGGATAACCTCCCAGGCAAGGGCCAAGGATGTCACATGCAAGAGGGCCTTGCTATTTGGCAGGATCTCCCTACATATAACTTCCACAGCATGTTGTAGTACTGTTATGGGGGACTTGTTCAAGCTAGGCAAGCATTCTGCCATGGAGCTATTTCCCCAGCCCTTAAGCATGGTTTTTTGAGACAGTGTTTCTCTGTGTAGTTGCCCTGGACTCCCTTTGTAGACCAGGCTGGCCTCGAACTCAGAGATCCGCCTCCCTCTGCTTCCTGAGTGCTGGGACTAGAGGCGTGCGCCACCACGCCCAGCCTTAAGCAGGTTTTTAAAGGGTTAAAAATATAAGACATCGTAGTGGTGAGTGTGTGTCATCCCAGTATGAGGGAGGCTGAAGCTGGAGGATTTCTAGTTCAATGCCACTCCACTAGTGCAACTGGTTTCTCATTGTTTTGCCTGCCTCACTTGGTGATGGTCTCTGTTGGGCACACACTAGAGTTCATCATCCATGAAATGGAGCTGAGTGGTACAGCCTTTTCCGGGCAAGAAGGTAGGAGGGTAGGTGCTGGCAGAGCAGTGGATGGTGGTGCTAACTTGGGGGCCAGCTGAAAGGACTTGCTTGCCAAGAACTCCTGGCCTTGTTCCAGAGCTCCACCCAAGGCCTGCCCCTGTGTGCATGCCCATGCCCGCCCTCTCTCAAGGCTGCTGCCTCTTCCCACCTTCCGGCCCCTCCCAGAACTGCAGCTGGTACTTCTTGAGGATGCGTAGCATGTTCTGGTAGGAGTTCCATGTGTTGTGTGCCACCAGGAGGTCATGCCTGCCCGGCAGCAGCTTGATGAGGGCAGAGCACGAACCGGAGCCCAGGGAAAGCTTGGTGTTGGTCTTATTCAGGGCTGGCTCTAGGTCTTCCAGGTCTCCAGCAATCTGCAGCAGACTGAGGAGGCAGGATGGGAGGGTCAGCGGCTACTGTTCACCCACGTCACAGCTGAGGCTCTGGGCACTGTTCTGGGAGTAGGAAGTGATAGAGCTGGCATGGAATCGGGATAACTTTGAGGTTCATGGCTCCTTACCCACCCTGCACAGGTGCGGGGGGGCACTTACAGGAACCCCAAGGGTTTGATGGTGAACCTCCCAGTTGGGAAGGTTAAACGGCCTTCGTAGCTGTCCTCCAGGCCTTTCAGCTGCAGGAGGGTCAGCCGCACCTAGGGGAGGGGCAGAGGGAGGATGAGGCCCCTCTTCTACACCATCGCAGGGACTCTGACCTGGCCCAGGCGTGCTCCACAGGCTCCACTGAGCCCTGACCCTCCTTCTGCTTTTAATCCATCAACTCTGACACATCCTCATGCTGACCCCAAGTCATCCTCACTTAAGAGCCTGGGTCAAAAGCCACCTCCTCCACAAAGTCTTCCAGTCTGGCTGGACCCCTGCCAACACCTCCCTATTCTTAAATGCTAACTGTATACTGCCCCTGGCATCTGTCCTGGGTTGCCTCTCTCCCCCCCCACCACGTTAGTTTTGCCTCAGTACCTGTAACGACAGGCATCATTGTGCCCCTCACTGGGTCTTGACTGGTGCTGGAATGAATGGGATGGGAATGAATGGACAGGAGGGGATAGATAGACAGATGGATAGACAGAAGGATGGAAGGATGGATGGATGGATAGATGGGACAGAAGGAAGCACATGGGTGGCCTGGAAGGTAGATGGGCTGATGTATGTTGGTGGGTAAACAGACATATGGAAGGATGGGGAGGGTGGGTTCATGGAGGCATGAGTGGGTATGTGAGGGAAGAGAACCTGATGCAGCAGCAAGGGCAGTAGATGGTTTGGCAGGGGGACCATGGGTAGGGAAGATAGTGTGAGCACAGGAGGACGTGCAAACAGGTGGCAGGGCCATCCATAGGGGCTACTGCCTCTGCTGCCCAGCTAAACCCTCAGGCTTGGAGGGTACACAGGTTCTGTGGCTTTTGCACTGACGACCTAGCCAGCAGCCCAAGGCTAAGGAGCCAGCCACCCAGTACTCGGTTCTCAGCATCCAATCAGTCAGAGCTCAGCTCAGGAATGGAATGCAAAGCTCCACTACAGCATGTTTTCATCTTTGTCCTCCCTCCCTTTCTGAAATGGCGGCGTTTGCCTGTATCCAGCCTTCTGCTGCCTCCATGACAGCAAGAACCATGCGTCACCACTTGCTGCATCTGGCTCCTTTGACAGCAGGAAGGCAGAGCCGGACATCCAGGCCAGAATGGGCAGCTGGAGGTCCATCAAGTGGACAGATGGAAGGATGGCAGCTTGGGGGGGGGAGGTGCAGATGTTAGTGGGTACTAGAGTGGGCTGAGCTCCTGGCTCATTCAGGGCCAGTCAGGGACTGCATAGGAGATGGACACACCCGAAAGAGCCACCTCCCTGCAAGCAGGACAGCCCAGCCCACCTGGTGCCAGTACGGAGAGTCCCAGTTCAGCTCCATCTCCACCTGCATCCACTCCAGGTTGGCCTCCAGGAAACTCTTCAGCTTCTCACAGTAGCCTACTTCATACTCGAAGGGGCCACAGTAATTGACCATTGTGTTCATCCAGTGCATGTAGATGAGCTGTTGGGGGCAGGGTAGTGCTGCTCTCTCCGTGCAGGACCCCGAGGACTTGCCCCACCAGAGCGCAGAGCCATCCCCCAGCCTACGTGGCTCTCGGCCCTGCTTCAAGGCCCAAATTCTCTCTGGTCTCCCTCCCCTGGGGCCTGTGATGGTCTAGACTAGACTTCTCCTCCTTGTTGTTGGGGTCTGGGTTGAGCAATGGGCTCTTCCATCAAATATGGGGGTCTTGGGTTGTTTCTGTAGGGGTTTGTACTAGAGAAATTTGCACCTGGGGCCTCATGCAAGCCAAGCAAATGTCTGCAAGGCCACCAGACTACAGCCTAGCCCTGGAGGTCTGATCTTGTTTTGTTTGAGTTGTTTGAAGGTGGGCTTTTCCATAGGTGAGGCTGGCCCTGAACACTTGATCTTCCTGCCTCCACCTGCCAAGTGTTGGGATTACAGGTGTGTACCACCAAGCCTGGTTATACAATGCTGGGAATGGAACCTGGAGCCTGTGCTTGCTAGGCAAGCTATCTACCAATGCAGCCACATTCCAGGCCATTGCTTGGGTTTTTAGACAGGTTCATGCTCCTCAGCCTCTGGCCTGCTAGGATTACTCCAGGCACAGCAAGCATGTACCACCACTCTTGGACAGACAAATGTGTTTTTGAGCAGCGCCCTGTTCTGTTCCAAACATGGAGGACAGTGAAAACAAAACAAGTCCCCGTGCTAACTCACTGTGCCAGAAAAGTGTGCCAGGCTGTTGGCACTGCCCAGGTGCAGTGCAAATGAGCTTGGGCCTGCCTGCTGGGGAAGGAGCCTGCAGCCAGCATACCCTGTCCCCAGCTGATGGACATGGGAATGAGGTTGTCCCAGGCCACCTAGCTATCCCAGTGTCCTGCCAAATGATGACAGCAGCACAAGTGAGCCCACCAATGTCTAACCTAGTCAAGAATAACCCGGGCACACTGCCGATACTCCCTGGGAGGAGGGCTGCTGGCCTGCACCTTGTGCTGGTAGACAGCACCACACAGATGGACACAGTGCTCAGAGCAAGACAGTGTGGTTGCCATCCCCACACAGTGGTCCAGCCTGGCCTGGCTGTCCAGAGGCTGTTAAAGTTTGGTCCACTGGGTGGCACTGCTGGGAGACAGGACCTAGGAGGACAGCCCAATATTTCTGAGGCCTGTTCTGGAAGGGGACTCTCTTCCTCCTCCATTTTTGCCTTCTGGCTCATGAAGGGAACATCTTGCTCTGCCATGTGTATATCCCTGCCACTGCTGTCTAGACCTCACCAGACGCCCAAAGCAATGATCTACCCAGCCTTGGCCTGGAGCCATAAGTGCCATGACCCTTTATGAGCCCATTGTCGTGGGTATTTCATTACAGTGAAAACAAACCAACACATCTGCATTACAGCTAGAGAAACTGAGGCACAGGTAGCCAAGTACCTAGGTCCCCAAAACACTTAGACATCACATCACAGGCTGACTGGGGACCATGTCAAGATGTGCTTTTTTGCTTTTGCAAAGCCCCAAAGCCCCAGTCTACAAAGCCGCTGAAGGTAACTTCCAGCCACACACTCCTGTCCACCAGAAAGCCTCCTCCCAACCAGAAAGCCTTCCCACCACACACACACAGCAAATCCTCCCCACCCCCAGGCCCCACTAATGCTCCCTGTCTCCTTGTAGCTTCCAGAGCCTGCAGAGCCCTGCCTGTTGCCTGCCCTGACGGAGGCTCAGGTGGGCTCAGCTGGGGACTAGCCATGATCCCCTATCCATCCACAGAGGGCAGCAATAGAGCAAACTGTCAGGACTGTGAGACCTAGGCCCCACAGAGCTGGATTCAAATGCTGCTCTTCAGCTTAAATGGCTGTCTACCCTTAAAGAAGTGCCTCCACCTCTCAGGAAACCGAGTCTTAGCACCTCTCCCCAGTGGGGACGGCCAGGCTTCAGGTGGGCTTGGGTGGAGACCCAGTAAGATGACACAGGGAAGATGCCAGGACATCTCTCAGGGTCCTAGCACAAGAGCCACTGTGGCCTTCTTGGGCACCCAAACACATGTGGCACACAAGTACGCACGCACATGCTCCCTCCCTCCCTCTCCCTCTCCCTCTCCCTCTCTCTCTTCTAATAAAAATAAATCTTTCAAAAAAACACTGAGTTGGAAGAAAAGACATAAAGGCAGAAGGAGAACCATGGACCATTTAGGTGACAAAGGGGCCACTGGGGTGGGAAGAAGAACACAAAAAGCAGCAGGGGGCCTGGTAAAGTATAGAAACATGTATGTATAAACATGTTATATTGGGGACCCTGAGATGGCCTAGCAGGTAAAGGAGCTTGCCACCAAGCCTGACGACCTGAGTTCAGTCCCTAGGACCCCATAAAGAAAACAAAGAACAGACTCCAGAAAGTTGCCCTCTGACCTCCACATATGAACCCTGAGACAAGTGACCCTACATACACACGAAGACATACACAAACATGTGTGCACCCACATACACACTAAGACACAGACATACACAAAGTAAACTTAAAATGCCATCACAAACCCATTGTTTTGTATGTGAACTAAAAAATGTTTCTTTAGAATATACAAATACAAAAGAAGACATTATGGCAAGTGACAGCTATAGAGAGGCTTGCATTTCCCAGCATGCATGACGACTCTGGGCCCCATCCTAGTGCTGCACAGATTGTGTGGCGACACTCCACTGTGACTCAGCACTACGGAGACAGGAGAATCAGAAGTTCTGAGACAGCCTTGGCTACACATTGAGTTTGTGGCCAGCCAGGGCTACAAGAGCCCCTATCTCAAAACAAAAGCCAGGAGGAGGTGGCACCTCCCCTGTATGATTCTGCTTCTTTGAGATATTTAGAATAACAAAATCCAAGCAACACCACTGGTGCCTGAGGCTGGATAGTGTTTGTTGGCTGGACAGGATTTCCTTCTGGGATGATGAAGTCCATCACCCCAGAATTGGATAGTGGCCTGACTGTACAACCTTAGAAGTATACGCTAAACCAATAGATTACACTGCTTTCCATATTTTAGGGGGACAGTCAAGGCTGGTTCTGAACTCCTGATCCTTGTCCCTCCATCCCCCAATTGCTAGGACAGACATTAAGTCGTGGCCTAGGATTTTTTTTTTGTTGTTGTTTCTTTGTCTCTAGCCCAGACTACCTTAAAACTCAACAACCCTCCTCCCTTAGGCTCCCAACTCATGAAATAACAGGTGGGTTGGGCCATGCCCAGCTTTATGTGCTGTTCTGAAGAAAGGGCTATTTTTCTCCCCTACATGGAGGACAGGAGGCAGGGACCCATTCAGTACATGAGCCAACCCAACTGAGAGGCCCAAGGATGTCATGGCTTGGCCTGGGGTGGGGGTGGGAGGCAGCTGGGACCACATCAGCCTTACCTCCTCAGACACAGCGGCCTCTACCACACCAGCTGCATAGGCCTGCAGGCTGTCATTGTAGTTGCCATTTGTGCCCAAGTCCAGATAGGCCCACCTGGAGATAAGAGGGAGGACATTCAGTCAACAGCAGAGACCCTGCAATCTCAGCCACCACAGCCAGATCCACGGCTGCAGGCAATCTGAGGTCTGGCTTTTTGTTCGATACACTACAGATGGAATCCAGGGCCTCATGGGCCAGGAAGGTGCTCCAGCCCTGTTTTTATTTCTGTCCCTTTTTCAAACAGGGCCCCACTATGTACCCCAGGCTGGCCTGGGACTCCAATCCTCCTGCCTCGCTTCCCGGGTGCTAAGATCACAGGTGACACTATGCCTGGCCAGCCGCTATTTTAGACTGTAAAAGCAGCCTAGTGAGCATCGGCTGACAGCCTACCGTCTGCATCTGCATACCTGCTGGGCCAGATCCCTGAGACTGTAGTGCTGCATGGAAGACAAGAAGTATGTATCTCATTAAAGGCGTGGTGGTGCGCGCCTTTAATCCCAGCACTCAGGAGGCAGAGGCGAGGCCAGCCTGGTCTAAAAAGAGAATCCAGAACAGCCAGGGCTGTTACACAGAGAAACGTCTTGAAAAACCAAAAAAAAAAAAAAAAAAGAAGTATGTATCTCAAACAAAGACTAAACTGGCCTCCTCTCCCCAACCCATGTCAATCAATGCCCCAATCATGCAGGCTGGCATTTACTGAGCTGGCAATAATCTAGCAGCCATGTCCGATCTGTTCAGTGGCAACCCCAGTCTTTCCAAGTAGGCGTTGTTACTAGTCCCACCACATGGAAGAGGAGGGGACAGGTGCACAGGGTTTGTCCTCACAGTGGTGAATGCCCCGTGTCCTCCCGTTTTCTTGTGAGGCTCCGAAGTGTCCCCACCCATGGTCACATGCCCTCCCCTCATGTCCATGTGCATGCTGGGCCACATATGTGGCTTGCTCTGCCCAGTGGGACAAAGGAAGAACTGGCACATACTGTTAAGAAGAAGCAGCCCCTTAACTCCCCACTGTCCTCCTGTGACTGTCACTGTCATGGAAGGACATCTCGGCCAGCCCATGGGTCCCAGGATGGAAAGTATCCAGAACACAGCAGGTCACAGACCGGAGGCCTGAGGTACAGAGGTCCCAGCGGCTCAGCTCCATGAGGGTCAGCGTTCGCTTGGACTGCGTGTTCTGAAGCATTGTTGCCCAATGCTCAAGTGACATATAGAGATGACCAAGGGCAGAGCAGGGTTCCTACCAAATCCAGGCTGCCATCCTTCTTTCCTTGAGATGAAGCCTCTCAGCAAGATCTGATTTCCCCAGAGCTCTACCTCCCAAGCATGGGGGTGTCATAAATTATCACCTCAACCTTGTTCTCATTTTCTTAATAGGATTGCCTTGCAAACATTTCTCTAGAGGCTGGAGGGATAGATAGCTCAGCAGTTATGAGTATGCACTGCTCATACAGACGATTCAAGTTCAGTTCCCAACACCCACATCAGGCAGCTCACAAGAGCATATGAGTGCAGTTCTAGGAGACCCAAGGCTCTCTTCAGGCCTCTGGAAGCACCTGTGTGAACATGGTACACAAGACCTCACACAGGCACACACACATAAATAAATCTTTGGGTTTTTGGTTTTTTTTTTTTTGGAGTCAAGGTTGGGTTTCTTTTTTGTGTAGCCCTGACTGTCCTGGAACTTTCTCTGTAGACCAGGCTGGCTTGGAACTCACAAATCCGCCTGCCTCTGCCTCTCCACCACACCCAGCTTGAATAAATCTGTTTTTAAAAAGCCCACTGGATAGGAGGTGGAGCCGCAGCTCAAGTGGTAGAGCACTCGCCTAGCATGCACAAAGTCCTGGATTCCGTCTGCAGCCCTGCATACACTGGGCATCACAGCACATGACTAGAACCTCAGCATTCAGGAGGTAGAGGCAGGTAGGTCACAAGTTCAAAGTCATTGAGAGCAGACTGAACTACAGGAGACCCTTTCTCAAAAAAAAAAAAAAAAAAGTGTGTGCTGGAAAGACAGTTCAGTCAGAGAAGTGTTTGTTTCACAAGCATGGAGGCCCATGCAAAAGCTGGACATGGTGGCCTGTGTTTGTAATTCTAGCACTGAGGAGGCAGGCCACAGGCAAATCTCTGGGGATCCTTGGCCAGTCAGCTTCATATAATCAAGGAGCCCTACCCAGTGAGAACTCCTGTCTCAAAAAACATGGTGGCCAAGCACCCTGAGAAACAAAATCCAAAGTAGATATCTCACCTACACTCACTAGCCACACACTACACATATACACACCTACATACATACACACACTAGCACATACATACACACACTATACACATACATTCACCCACATATGTATGTATATTTGTACACACACACACACACACACACACACACACACACACCACCACCACCAACAGAAGCCCAAGAGGAGGCTGATGAGACAGCTCACCAGGGAAGACCACTGATGTTCTTGCAGAGGACCAGGGTTTGGTTCCCAGCATCTGCACTGCAGATCACAACTGTCCATAATGCTAGTTCCAGGAGATGCACTCTTCTGGCTCCTCAGGTATTGCATGCGCATGTCACAAAGACATACTTGTAGGCAAACATTCAAGCAGCACCAGACCAGGGGAGATGTAGGAACAGACCACAACCTAACAGGTTGTTCCTTCTAAAGTCCCAGGTCACCACCAAAAAATCAAATACTGTTGGGCATGAGGGTGCACACCTGACATAGGAGAATCAGAAATTTGAGGCCAGTCTGGACTACATAGCCAGACTTTCTTTAAAAAAAAAAAATCCCACTTTTATAATAACAACAACAAAATGATTTCGTGCGGAAGAGGCTGGAGAGATGGCTTAGCAGTTAAAAGCACTTGCTGCCCTTGCAGAGGGCCTGGGCTCTGTACCCAGAACCCACACTGGATGACTTGCAACTACCTAAAATTCCAGCTCAGGGGATCTGGCGCCCTTTTCTGCCTTCTGCAGACACCTGTACACATGTGAACACACACACAGATCTTGGAAAAATTATTTATGGCCAGGTGGTGTTGGCGCACCTCTTTGATCCCAGCACTCAGGAGGTAGAGGCAGGTGGATGGATCCCTGAGCTCAAGACCAGCCTGGTCTACAGAGAGTTCCAGGACAGCCAAGGCTACACAGAGAAACCCTGTCTCAAAAACCAAACAAGCCGGGCGGTGGTGGCGCACGCCTTTAATCCCAGCACTTGGGAGGCAGAGGCAGGTGGATCTTTGCGAGTTCGAGGCCAGCCTGGTCTACAAAGCGAGTCCAGGACAGCCAGAGCTGTTAAACATAGAAACCCTGTCTCGAAAAACAAAAAAAAAAAAAAACAAAACAAAAAACAGCAAAACAAAACAAAACAAAGGACTAGCCATTGCTGAGAGATTGGCAGGGGGTCTTAAATGTCTCCTGAGGCCACTCTCTCCAGTCACCAACCCTTCAGCAGTGCACATAACCCTTGGCTGCCTCCTACTACACTAAAGAAAACAACAGGTTTCTCTTTAGCCATATTTCAAAGGAAGCAGCCTTACTGACCCATTTCCACAGCTGTAGTGACTCCTGATACGGCCTTCTTTCCTAACTTGCCCTCCCTCCCTCTGCTCCCTCATGGTGACTTGTTAATGTAATTTTATAAGGTTGTGTTTGTTTTGCAGTTTCTCACTTAACCCAGCTATCACCCAAATAACTGAGACTCTATTATATTATTTGTTTCCTAAGCTTCACAGCACTATCCTGAGCAGCTTACCTCTGTCTGCTCTTAGCCTTCTATGCTGGCCTAACTGAGTTACTTGCTTTTTAGTGCTCTCTTTGCTCCAGCTGAATCTTCCTCATGTCTCCTGGACCTCTCCTCAGAGGCTGAACCCTCTACTGCTCCTCTTCTAACTCCTCCTCACTTAGAGGGCAGGAAGTCCAGCCCTATTCTCTCCCCTGCTCAGCAATTGGCTGTTAGCTGCTTTACTGGTATATCAGGGAACAATTGGGGAGCAGTGTTTACACAACATTGAGACAAAGATTCTCAGAACAAGGACTGCAACCAGATATGAAGGGTACAGAAGTCAGCATTTGAGTTACACAGTAACTTTATGTCTACAGTGACTGGCTCCAAGCAGACAGCTTTCTGGTTGGTGGGATCCATGTGAGAAGGAAAAAGGGAGTCAGAGGTCTAATTTCCCCAGGGTGACAGCCACAGTCAGGCTGGCACAAGCTTGCAAAGGGACATCTCCATCCCCACCACATCAAATTCTAACAGTCTCAGGGCTGTGTTGGGTGGTGGTCCAAAGTCAGACTCGTGTGCCAGCAAGATGGCTCAGTAGGTAATGATGCTTGCCACCAAGCCTAATGACCTGAGTTTGATCCCTGGGACTTACTGGTAGAAGAGACATGTCCCCTTACCTCCACACACATATGTGCCCCCACCCAATAAATAAATAAGGGAGCTGGAGAGATGGCTTAGTGGTTAAGCGCACTGTCTGCTCTTTCAAAGGACCCAGGTTCGAATCCCAGCACCTACATGGCATGCCGTTCACAGCTGTCTGTAATTGTTGGGCGTGGTAGCACACGCCTTCAATCCCAGCACTCGGGAGGCAAGGGCAGGCAGATCCCTGTGAGTTCAAGGCCAGCGTGGTCTACAAAGTGAGTCCAGGACAGTCAAGGACACACAGAGAAACCCTGTCTCGAAAAACCAAAATGAATGAATGTATGAATGAAATAAAACAGTTGAAAGTCAAGCAGAGAAGGGGGAGGGGGAGGGAGAGGAGTGGAACTTACCCCCAACAATCCCAGAACTGGCAAGGGTGAAACCAACAGAAAGAGGGGGACACTAATTCCAAGAAAGTCTAGCTCCTGACATCTCTACCCTGCAAAGAATCACTTCTGGGGGTCAGGCACCCCCAGGTTGGAGCTCCCATTGACAGGGGACCAGACCAAGCCAGGTGTCTTCTATTTGGCCCAAGTCTTCAAGGGTCTGTTTCCATGCCTATGAATCAGAGTCTCCCACTATGAACTCCCTGTACTGTTGGAGTCTCACAGTGAAAAGGCAAGTGACATAGGAAAGGAGGGAGAGGGCAGAAAAGATATCAGCATGGTGAGGGGCCTCAGTTTCCCCAATCGCAAAATGGCTGAAGGACCCTTATTCCTTTTTCTCCTTCATTTCTCCTTCAACCAACAGTGGTGCTTTGGTCCCCAATGACACTGTGGGACAGTTTGAACCTCATCTCAGGCAAGAAAACAGGCTCAAAGAAGGGGAGTCACTTGTCCTGTGTCACACAACAGCGGGTCTGAGGCTGAAAGAAATTTCCAACACAACCAAGACCCCTTGTCACTATCATGAGGCCCGTAACTGGAAGTGTTTCAAGCCCACTGGACGTCCTCCTGAGTCTAAAACCACCTCCCGACAAGTGCTTCACTCCTGTGCCTCCGCATCCAAGCAGGGGTTCGTCATGCCCTCTTGGCTCTGCTAAACAAGAGCAAAAATGTGTGAGTCATCAGAGAACAGGCCACCCTGATGCCAAGTCAGCAGCCTTGTCTCCCTGAAAGCCCTCCCAGATTGGCCCTACCCAGCTGCTATGTCTGCAGCAACCTTCCAAGGACCACCAACACTGGAGATGTTGTTAGCATCTTGTGTCCCTGTAAACCTGTGGGAACCCATGATGCTGCAAGAGGCTGTGCCTCTGAGAATGGGTCCATCGAGGACCGGTGCTGGTTCTGGAAGCTCCCCCAGCACAGCCTGAATCTGGGTTTCAAGGCAGACTCCCGCCTCCTGTGGGACTTGCCTGTGTCTCTCTCAGCCCGAATCTTGTCTGGCTCTTGGTCCTTGAGACCATACACCAAGATAAGAATGACTAACCACAAATCGTTATTCCTGGAGCAGAGTCACACAAGAACCCACCTTCAAGTTCTAGGTTCACAATAGTGATGTGGGGATCCAGAAAGGAGGAGGACTTAGTGAAACACAACAGATCACAGGGCCAGCCTGTGTTCCAAGAGTAACAGTGATCACACTGGGCACCTAGTTCTGTAGCATCGGGCCACGAACTAGTCCTTGGATGGGCTGGGACAGCAACACCTAACATGGATACTGTCTACGCGTGTGAATTTAGGGACCCTCAGCTTTCCCCTTGGTTTGGAGCCCGGCTCACTCCTGCCGCCCTGGTTTTGGAGGGAGACAGGGCCTGGAATCCTGAACAATTGTCACTATCCCTCAGGCTGGGGACAAAAGTGCTGAAGAGCCTGGTGTGGTGGCGCATGCCTTTAGTCTCAGCACTCAGGAGGCAGAGGCAGGCGGGTCTTTGTGAATTCTAGGCCAACTCGCCTTAAGTGCGGGGCCCATGTTGACAGAGGGCTGGTACCCCGGCCCCTCAGAGAGGACCCCCGTGGTTGAGGATGGGAGTTACTGAGACACCCACCAGCCCTGGGCTTGACCTGCCTGAGGACTCCCCAGGTCGGCAGGGGGGCAGCCCAGAGCCCCGTCACCGCCAGGCAGCGGCGGGGACGGCCAACCCTTACCCAGTCTTGCGGATGTCGTTGGTGAGGTTGGCCCAGGCCACCGCGTTGGGGTGGAGGCCGTTCTCCAGGCGCAGCTGGCCCGAGGCGGCGTCCAGCAGCACCGAGCGGATGCTGGAGACCGGCAACACGAAGTCTGGGTGCTGCCTTGTGGGCCCCATGGTGGGGAAGGCGCCCGCCAGGCCGCTCATCAACAGCGAGGCCAGCGAGGCCAACGAGGCGAGCGGCAGCGTCCGCCGCAGAGCCCGGGCCGCCCGGCAGCCGGGGTCCGAGTCCATGGGGGCCGCCATCCCTAGCCGCAGCCGGGACACGTGACTGTCGTTCCGCGGGACGGGGCTAGGGCGGGGTCTGTGTCTGGGCTTCCGGGGTGGGCGGAGCCCGCCTTAAAGGGCCGTACTCTCCGCGGAGAACTCGCTCAGCATCCTTCCCCAGAAATTAGTGTATTCTTTTTTTTTTTTTTAAATACTTTATTTTTTTTTCTTCAAGTTACATCTCAGTCACAAACCCTTCCCTATTCCCTCTTCCTATCCCGCCCTTCCACCCTCTTCCCCCCAGAAGTTTCCCCTTTCAGTCCAACAGATGGTTCCTTCTCTTATAACAGTAAATAATATACAAAACAACAGATATAAATATGCCACATTTATGAGAGTTAAATGGCCCAGTATACCTTCCCAATGTCCAGTTTATACATATTTGGCCCCTGACTTTAACATTCTACTATCTAACCATCTCCATGAGTTTAAAGGTCTATATCTGACTCAACATTCATACTAACTTGCAACACAATTTTAAGAGTATCTTCTTAGATCTATAACACCCTCTTGATTCCTAAACAACTCAAATTTTAACTATGAGACTCTAGCTGTCTATTCTTCAACCACCTCAGAGACCTGAGAGGGATAAATATATCTGCTTATATAGGAAGTGCAGGGCCTGCAGCTTCCAAAACTAAGAAATGACATACCAGTGACTGCCTGGACAGTTCCCATTTTCTCTCCGTACATTCCTTCATCAGTCTTCAGCCTTTGGGTCCTGTTTCTCTGACAGACATTTGTTGTAGATAGAGCAGGGATTATGAAGGACTTACCTACCCTGTCTTGGCAGAGCTAGGCTGTCGACTTCCCTGCTACCAAGTTTTGTCCTTTTTGGACAGCAGTCTGTCTGCAGTTGGAGCAAGGGGTTTTTTCATGCCAAGAGATAGGCTTGCCACTAATTCAACCATCTCACACTAGAGATTCTTCGATGCTTATCTTCTACTTGGAGTAGAATAGGGGGTGCTGTCAGGAGCTGATATGTCTCGATATCAAAAAAAAAGAAAATCTTAATTTAAGATAACATCTTTGAATGCCATATTCTGCAGATCTCTTGGGGTTTTTGAAGATGCCCTATCCATCTCTTGTATTTAGATAAGCAAATGTTGCTTGTCTCTTAGCAACTTGATTACTGGGTAGTTTAGAGAATATCTGTGATAGACTGTCATAGTAGCTAACAAAGTGACATGTTTGCATGACTAGGAGTTTGTTTTACTTAACTATCTTCCTCTTCGTTTAAGTGTTACTATTTTGAGATTTATTTTATGTATGTGAGTGTTATGTCTGCATGTACATATGTATGTACGTATGTATGTATGAAATCATGTACATACCCATTACCCTCAAAGGTCAAAAGAAGGCCAGGTATAGTGGTGCACCCCTTTAATCCTCGCATTCAGGAGGCAGAGGCAGGGAGATCTCTATGAGTTAGAGGTCAGCCTGCAAAGCAAGTCCAGAATAGCCAGGAACAAGCAGAGAAGCCCTGTCTGTTTCTCTGGGCAGCTGGGTGTGGTGGCGCACGCCTTTAATCCCAGCACTGGAGAGGCAGGCGGCAGATCTCTGTGAGTTCAAGGCCAGCGTGGTCTACAGAGTGAGTTCTAGGATAGCTTGGCTTTTACACAGAGAAACCCTGTCTCAAAAAGCCTAAAAACAAAAACAAAAACAAACCAAAGGGCATTGGGTCCTCTGGAACTGGCATTATGATCATTGTGAGCCACCATGTGGGTTTTGGGAATTGAGCCCAGGTCCTTTGTAAGAGTAACAAGTGCTCTTAACAACTGAGCCATCTCTCCATCCTCGATTTCCTTTATTTTTAAGGATTCATCTTTGGGTGTGTACATGTGCATGTGTGCATGCATACATGCGTGTGTTTGAGAACACGGATGTAGGTGACCCTGGAGGCCAGAAGAGTGTAACATTCCCTGGGGCTCAGTTGTGAACTGCCTGTTGTGGGTGCTGGGATCTGAACTCAAGTCCTCTGCAGGAACATCAAGTGCTTTTAACTGCTAAACCATCTCCCAGTATGCAATTTCTTTTTTCTATGTCTGTGAATGAAATAGTCTCATTATGTCACCCAGGCTAGCATGAGCTACAGAGTTAATTCCAGGTTAGCCTGGGACACAGGGTGGGATCCTGTCTCAAAATAAATAAATGATTTTTTAAAATAATTTTTATTTTTAATTTTTTAGATTTTTCAAGACAGGGTTTCTCTGTATCCTTGACTGACCTGGACTCACTTTGTAGATCAGGCTGGCCTTGAACTCACAGAGATCAGCCTGCCTCTGCCTCCCGAGTGCTGGGATTAAAGGCGTGCGCCACCACAACCGGTTAAAAAATAATTTTTAAAGATGAATTATTTATTCTTATTCTTATTCTATGTGCATTGCCTGTATGCATGTGAGTGTCAGATCCCCTGGAACTGGAGTAACAGAGAGTTATGATCTGCCATGTGTAACAGAAAAATTTTTATTTAAACAATTTATATTTATTAGTACTTAACAAACACCTATAAAACACCTATCTCCTATAACCTAAAGCCTATAACCTATCTAAAACACCCTAATACCTATCTAAGCACACCCAACTAACCCTATTTTCATTTTCTCAAAAGGATATTAATATCCTTAGCGTAGGTCCACACAGGGTAATTTGGTTTTAGCGATGTGGATACTGCAGTCCCTTTCAAGCTTAGTGTCTGTTGGGCCTAACTTTGCCAGTTTCTATGGCCAGTTTACCTCAACCGCTAGGTTGTGACAAGCTTATAAAGTTCAGTCGGTTCCAATCGCTTTCCTTTGTAAAGTCTGAAAAAGTTTTGTCAAAATGGAAATCTGTGATATCCTAAATGTTAACAGGTATATCAGTATGGCAATTTTTCTAGACTTCATGTTGAATGTAAAAAAAAAAAAAAGTTAAGTTTATGTCTTAGAACTGTGCTCCTAGGGGAGGTCCCAGGAATGTATTCCTGGGAAGCTGTTGCTATGGTGATGAAGGAAGAGGACCTTAGGTCAAGATAGCCCTGTCCTGACATTCAATCTGTTATTCATGTCCTGCTGTTATGACTTTTTAGAGAGTCCCTAACCAAAACAAAAGGATTGTTTTCATTTGGGCCCAGGTCCTGTTGATCAAAGGACGTCAAAACAGACCTTAGATGGTCAAACTAACCACAACTGGTTAGTTAGTAACAGCGGGACAATCAGAAACAAACATGACTGGTTACCTAAATGTCATCCAATCATATGGTAAAGAACCTGCTCCTTTGTCTGAGTCTCTATATAAACTGTGTACTTTTGGGTCTGGGGGCTCTCCACTCGAACTGCTGTGTCGATGAGCCTTGAGAGTCCAAGCTCTGAGCTTGAATAAACAACCCTCATGCATTTACATTGGAGTTGGCTCATGGGTGGTCTTTGGGGTCTCAAGAACCTGACAGAACAATTTATGTGCTGCCAGATGCTAATTTGAACTGCATACGAATTCACTAAAGAGACCTAACCTCTACCACAGCCATGTAGGTGCTGAGAATTGAATCCAGGTCCTCTGGAAGAGCAGTCAGTGCTCTTAACCACTGAGCCATTTCTCCAGCCCCTTAAAATTATTTTTTAAAGATTTATTTATTTTAGTGCATTGGTGTTTTCCCTGAATGTATGTCTGTGTGAGGGTGTCAAATCTTGGAGTTACAGACAGTTGTGAGCTGTCATATGGGTACTGGGAATTGAACCCAGATCCTCTGGAAGAGCAGTCAGTGCTCTTAACATGCTGAGCCATCTCTTCAGCCCATAAATGATTTTTTTTAAAGCTGGGTGTTGGAATACTTGTATCTGCACTCCCAAAGATTTCAAAACCCACCTGGGCTAAAAAGTGGATCCTGATTCAAAAATAACACAAAGGAAGGTGTCAATTGGCAGTTCAGTGCCCTTCAGACCCTCAACCTGCAGCACGCATCAGACCCCAGAAGCCAAAGGCTTGAGCGTATCAGCTATCCTCACCTCAGAGGATCATTACAAGTAACTGGCCACTTGTGCTTCTAACCAACCAGTGATAAGTTCCATGAGTTCACCCAAACAAAGTGACTCACACCCATAATTCTAGCACTCAGGAGGGCTGAGGCAGGAGGATTTCCAAGAGTTCCAGACCAGCCTGGACTTCAGTGTGAGACCTTGTCCCATACCAAAAAAGAACCCAATATGTCCCTCTTCCCCTACTCTGATGCATAACTTTCTAGAATGTTTCGCAGGATGAAAAAGGTGCTTCCTGAAGGACACAATTAACAACACACACCTGTAAGAGCAAAACTCAGTGGGCTGAGACAGGAGGATCACCATCTTGAGACTTACCTGGGCTACATAGTAAGACCCTGTTGCAGGATATTTGAAAACATTGTGAACTCTGAGATTGTGAACTGAAAAAAATTGTTTCCAATTGAGGTGTGGCTCATCCCTAGCACACACCTTTAATCCAAGTAAACAGGATTAAATAAAGTCATAGGTCAAGAGATGGAGCAAGTAACCAGTTGACAGGGAGTGAACATAGGAAAAAACCATAGAGAGTAAGAGGAAGACAGGAGGACAGATATAGAGACCACAGGAAATAGAAAGGAAGAGCATTCAGTTTGAAGGGTTTTAAAGACATCACAGAAAAGATAAGTCTTATTCCTTCTGGGAAGTCAGTAGAGGAGAAAGGTCAGCTGGGTGACCCCCAACCATAAAATTATTTTGTTGCACTTCATAACTGTAATATTGCCACTGTTATGAATCGTAATGTAATGTAATATAATGTAAATATCAGATATGATATACAACCCCTGTGAAAGGAGTTGGGACCCACATGTTGAGAACGGCTGCTCTAAAGCCATATATGTATGTATAATTCACAATACACATAAATACACAGAGGAATACATCCATAGGAACCCAAGTTCAGACCCTAGCACCCATATAACAAACTAGGCATGGACTTCCATGCGCCATAACTCCAATGCAAAGAGGAAGAGGCAGGAGGGTTGCTGGAGCTCATGGGACAGACAGTCCTGCTGAATGGGATCCCCCAGGCTCAGAAAGAGACTCTCTCAAAAAATAAGGTGGAGCCAGAGATACTGGCTCTCTGTGAGTTCCAGGCCAGCCAGGGTTACATTGACCCGGACTCAAATAGTAATAGTAATAATAATTTTTAAAAGGTGGAGAATAGCCGGGCGTTGGTGGTGCACCACTTTAATCCCAGCACTCGGGAGGCAGAGGCAGGCGAATCTCTGTGAGTTTGAGTCCAGCCTGGTCTACAAAGTGACTCCAGGACAGCCAGAGATACACAGAGAAACCCTGCCTAGAAAAACCAAAAAAAAAAAAAAAAAAAAGGTGGAGAATAATTGAAAAAGATAATCTTAACCTTCGGTCTCCATGTGTAGTTTTCCATTAGCCTATGTTTAGCAGCCTAAGTAAGGCCTTGGGTTCTATCTCAACATCATAAAAAGCCCCAGAACTCAGGCTTGATATTATATTACATGAATACAATTGCATTTTGGCTTCTTTGTGTGTGTGTGTTGGATTTTTTATGATTGCTTGTTTCAGACAGGGTCTCACTATGTAGCCTTGGATGGCCTGGAACTCACTCTATATACCAGCCTGGCCTAGAGCTCGTGGAAATGCTCCTGCCTCTACCTCCCGAGCCCTGGAATGAGAAGTGTGTACCGCCATGCCTGGCTGTTGCGAAGCTTTAACGTCACTGAAGCAGTGTCCATAGGGGTGCAGTGGCATTCCCACTCAATCTCCTGTTCCCAAACACTTGGTTTACTTCCAGTTATTGCACAAGTGTGCTGTGCTGATGGCTTCGTCCAGTGTTTTCCTTCTCAGGGCTGTCTCCAAACCTTCTTGCCATTACTTCAAAAAGAAAAAAAAAAAAGCTCAGATCTGGGCTGGAGAGATAGCTCAGTGGTTAAGAGCACTGGCTGCTCTCCTAGAGGTCCCGAGTTCAATTTCCGGCACCCACATGGTGACTCACAACCATCTGTAATGGGATTTTATTCCTTTTTCTGGTGTGCATGAAAACAGAGCACTCATGTACATAAAACAAATGTCTTAGAAGAAAAGAAGAAGAAGAAGAAGAAGAAGAAGAAGAAGAAGAAGAAGAAGAA